>OZ024908.1:66941439-67141439 GCA_964017125.1 Flabesymbios commensalis
GCGTAGCTCTACTCTTAGAGTGGTCTGGGTTTAATGTATTTTAATGTCGATTGAGTTCACGACAATAGCGTTAAATTTGCTGAACTGAGAACATATCTAACACCATGTGTCTGTTAAAAAGAACTTTTTACGTTGCACCACAAAGGCCGATTTTGAGATTTTTATTTTAATGCTCAGATAAACACGGTTAAATATCTGTTTTTCTCTGATATGATTTCAGCCATCATGTGGCCAGTCAACTGCGTACTCCTTGTCCAGTTGATAAATGAGGTCAGTTCGGTGACGTCATGCGTGACCCGTCGTGGCATACTTACCACCTGCTTACTGTGTGTTCTCAGTATCTGCGTAATTTACAAGTAAGCAGATGCTGTCATTTGGCTTTGCCCAGCAGTGTGTGACACGCTTTCTGTGGACCACACGTGCTTCTCTGAGCATGTTGCTACTTTTAAAAGCTGACGCAAGCCCGCGTACCGTCAACAGTGGATAGCTATACCCTAGAGGCCGTCTCAAATATTCTCACACTTTAGGAGGACGTGTGGGCCTAGTATATTTTAGTAATGGTTTAGACCATCCGCCCAATATGTAGTGTTGGACATTGGAAAACGCATGATTTTCCATAAAAGTGATGTTCATTCTATACGGAATGCTCCACGTTTATTGAATTTGTGAAATTATGGGACGGTTCCCTAGGCTTAGGCCGGGACAGCCACGTGGTCTGCGCCCAGCAAACACAGACATCAACCAATATGCTAGACCCAAACAAACAAAAGCCACATTGATTAGATGTTGGGCCAGCGTCGTAGACGGTAGACCAACATCAAATGAACGTTGTGTGTTTGTCAGACCATCGTAGTTGTTTCAGGTGTGTTGGGGGAGGGGGGGGGGTTATAAAAGCCGACACAGTACCGAGACATCGACCCAGTGTTGAACTAATGTTGAGCCAACATCGTAAACGGTGAGCCAACATTGTTTCAACATTGGGTCAATGTCTTGTGTTTGCTGGGCAGTGGATAATCTGACAGTTACACAGAAAACGTCATGACGTGTCCATCCCAATGGTGGTCTAATTAATGTTGGCCCACCGTCGTTGACGCTGTCACAAACTTAAAACAATAATGGGTAAATATAAGCATTAAAGCAGTAGGCCTAAGGGGGGAATGTGTTAACTTAGCTCTGTGTACCACGGACACGCTGACTGGCCTTACACCCCAGCAAACACGAGGCGTTGACCCAATGTTGTTTCAATGTTGGACCGATATCGTAGACGGGTACCTGCATGCACTGTCTGGGAGGCTGGCCTTGAACCAGCACTAATTGACCCTGCCGTGTTGTCCATATACTAGGTCAGTAAAATTTGTGACGGAATTGAAGTTAAAATTTGTGACGGAATTGAAGTTATCAGGGTGACAAGATCTTAATTTGATGACATACTTTGGACTTCAGACTTTGGTTTTTGGACTCTAGGTTTTGAACAGATATACGTAGTACTTCAGACTTTGGACATAATTCAGACAGTTTTCGGACAGACGTTGGACATCAAACTTCGGATTTCGTCAGACTTCGTACATCAGACTTCGTTGTGGACTTTAGACATCAGTTTTCAGACTTCGGATTGTGGACTTCGGACATACTTCAGACGTCGGATTTTAGCCTTTAATGTCAGACTTCGTACAAATGTCAAATTTCGGACCCAAAAACTCGGACAATTTTGGACTTCTGACTTTGAATTTCACACTTCAGATTCAGGACTTCGAATTTCAGACTTCAGAATTCGAACTGTGAACTTTAGAGTTCAGATTTTAGACTTTGGTTATAGGCCTACTTCGGACAGACCTCGTCCTTCGGATTTTGAACTTTGGTCTTTGGATTTCAGACTTTGGACAATACTTCAGATTTCTTTGGAATTAAATAGTTCAGACTTTGAACTTCAAACTTCAGACATTAAAGTTCAGAGTTAAGAAACCCTCACTGGGTATTAATATTTTAAAAAGTTAAATGATAAATCAAAACACTATTTTCTATGATTTGATCTTTTGATTAAAACAAGCAAAACAATTAAGCAGCTTTAATAAGGTCGACGCAAGCTCTACTTCAGTGCCGTCAGGCTCTAGTTTATGTATCCTTCCCAAATTTGTTATGCATGTTACTAATAAGCAATTCATGGACAAATTCAATAACGGCTGAAAAAAAATTCAAAATGGTTGTTTTTCTGCATTTTACGTCAACAATTAGACCTTGTGGGCGCAATGGTGGCGAGCTATTCATGAATGTGCTTTTGTTTATCTTATGTGTTATGGGCCCGTCGATATGGATTTATCTGTTTGGAAAATAAATTGCAATTTTCTTTCATTTGTTATGCACCATGTACATACATTTATAATGGAGTGCATTATAGTTTGGCGATTACGGATACAGCATTCATAATGGTTTAATGCAGTAGGCCGTTATAGCCTAAGCTAGGAGCGAGTAGGATGTTTTATATTTTAAGTAATCTCAGTCTATTTTATGATCGCGTGACAGGACTGTCAGGTGCAAAATTAACTTTAGATATTTTTATCGCCCCGTCACTCCTGTCATGACTTTTTAGTCGTAATTTAAATATTTGTGAATCAAAATGTTTCTTATGCAATTTTTCATGTCTATGTAATTATCAGGCGGCCGTCAGGTGATGCTAGTGAAGACATTCAGGCTCATCTGATACCAGTGTATATACAGCAAAGAGACAGATTACAAAAGATTAATGAGAGATACAATAGAGAAAACTCTCGTCTGCAAAGACAAGTTCAAACCCAACGACGACGACTCCTAGAGAACCAAACCACAGCGAGCACTAAATGTGACAGTCTATTACAGGTTAACTATGACTTTTTGTTCTACCACCCTTTTATACGTTCAGCGATATTTTCGAATTATCTGGCTTCTTGTGCTTATATCTTGGAACAAAGCAACATATTGTAACAATATTGGTATGTAGTCCACTTCTATGTAGGGTCACAGAAGGAATTGAAGGATGTTAAAGGTGACCTATCACCCCTTATATAGTATGAATAAATTTGTGACAAATAAATCAAAGTTGCCACAAAATGGGGCACAATTGTTTCCTTATATAGGGTGCTTGGCTATCATGTGACCCATATGAGGGCTATCATGTGACTCATGTGAGGGTCACATGATAGCCCATCACCCCATATAAGGAAACAATTGTGCCCCATCTAGTGGCAACTTTGCTTTATTTGTCACACAATTATTCATACTATATATGGGGTGATAGGTCACCTTTAAGAGTGTCTGTCCAGGGGGTATAAATGTCTTTTTTTGTGGGTGGATTACAGCCATATTGCGCATCAAGTGATGTGTCTTTTCCATGTAATTGTACTTCGGCCTAGATTTTGGTTCAGCACTTTTGACTAATATATAGCACGTACAGTACATAATTATTTAATAAACGTATTTTGGGCAATATCATGAAAACCACTGGAAATAGCTAAAACAAAACGTGATGTTTCAGGAGGGGATAAGTCCTGAATAGCTTTAATTTAATTAAATTTGAAATGTCTGACTAGCTGTTATTATTTGGTGACATTTTAGTCACACTCTAATCACTCTAGTACAAAATGTGAGATTTTGCTTAGATGCTTAAATAATGACACATACATCTAAGCTAATGCCATCATCAATGAATTTATTTCCATTTAACATTTTGCTCCACTAATACCTTTACTGAATCAAAATGTTTATAAAATAGGCAAACGTGATAGGCAGTCAGCTATACATTTCAAGTTCTTGTCATCCTTAGAAAATTTCTTATTAACATGCTCAAAAGTTTCCAACATGATGTCTCGCTATGAAAAATTTAATTTTCACCCACTTCTAGTTCAACCTAATGATTATGATAACACAAAGTATTTTGAATTATAATTAATATCAAATTAGATTCAGTGTGTTTTTTTGTGGTAATAATTTTCCTGTGTTTGCAGTCAGCAGAAGAAGTCGAGGTAGCTGATGTGGTGCCACAACTGTTACAGATAAAACAACTACTGAAGCAGAATCCACATTTATTAGGTCAATAGTGGACCATGTAGCAAATTTATATCTGATTCACAAATACCTGTAGTCAAGATTATCGGCATAAAAGGACTTACTGGTAGGTGTGATGCTGTACAGAGTGAGCATTACTGCAAATATTATGGTAATGTGTACCAGAGAATGAAAACGTAAGATATAATCTAGGTTCTCTGATGAAGAAGTGTTGTATTGGAAACTTGGTGTATATAACAAGAAGTCAAATCATTAGGTTTACTTTAGCCCTGACAGCGCGGGGATCGACTTTAGTCGTCAGAATCTGACGACTGTAGACGTCAGATTCTGACGACTAAAGTCGATCCCGGCACTTTGAGAGTAAAAATATTTCTAATGGTCGTAGACCCATGACATAGGTATTCAAGTGAATCGGAAAGAGCTAACTAAGACAGTCGTGATGATTTCAAATTGAAAAAAAACCCTTTGGTCGTTTTCATTAAAAAATTCAGCGATTTAAGGGTTAATTGTGATTGAAAATGAGCTGAAATACTGAGATGTTCCCAGCAATGAAAAAAATATTTACCCAATGTTGGGTCAATGCTGGCCCATCGTCTGCAACGCTGGCCCATCATTGATCCAACATTGGTTCAATCTGCTTCTGTTTGCTGGGCTGGACAGTTAAAGCACTGAAGATAAAATATACGTGATTGTGGGTTTCCTTATAGGTTTGCTTCCCTTGAATTCACACTGACACATTGCAGAAAATTGTAGCAATTATAACATGGTTTGCCATACTCAGGTATGCTAGTTAACCCTAACCCTTCTGCTGTGAGACTGTATATATATACGCATTAAGCTAATTTCAGACTAATATAAATTGAATACCACCAAGATTTGTAATGTATCTTGTGGCACATGCTCAGTTAATCAAATAAAATTTTCAATTTGCGACATGTCAATTTTTTTTATAAATAATATTATTCATTCATCCATTTGAAGCTGGAATTTGCATTAGCAATTCCAGCTAACACTTTAAGAACTAAAATACACTCTGTTACAAACTATAGACTATTCTAACTGAAGTAGTTGGCATATCACACTTTATTTTAATGTCAACATGGTCAACACATTTTAAAAGATTGATCTCGAAACTCTTCTTCATTTACAGCAGGGACCACTCCCATGATAATCACACCTCTCTCTCGCATGCTCAAACCACACAATGCCACTTATTATCCTACATTTGTCTTTTATCGTTTAGCGATGAAGTTAGTGAAGTTTGCCTTACATGGCTTTGTGCACATCTATGTAGCATGTAATGTCAAGAAATCAGGAAGCGCGAATCGAATGACTTCAAGGTAGCTAGGCTGACTGGTGGTTATGTATGAAGGAATTGTTCATTTATTGATAAAAGCATGAAATTATACATGCTGTAAGAGAACACTCTTAAGAATGTTTTTAGCTATAGGGCCATTAAAAAAATGACCTGTGACCTTGCTGACGGCCATTTTACCAAATGGCTGCCAAAATGTATATAAGTGTCAATATCCCAGCCCCTAATCCACTTAGAATCTAAATATTTTAATCTAAATATACATTGTCAGGGGTACTGATAATAAATAAAGTATTTTTATACACATTAACACAGAGCATTTTAATGACTTTAGTGGCAGCCATTTTACAAAATGGCTGACCAAATATATGATAAGTGTCTCTAATGGTTATGTCAGCTTCTAATCCACAAATATTCTGAATATCTATGTCTACATGTATATTTTAAAGGCCACTTGTAACAGAAAAAAATATTTTTAAGTGACCAAAAAAAATACCGACTCCAGTGGTGGCCATTTTAAAAATGGCTGACAAAGTCCACATACGACGCGTGTCAATATCTCAGCTTCCAATCTACCTAAAATCTAAATACTTTTATCTAAATATACATTTTCAGGGGTACTGATAAAGAATAAAGTATTTTTAAACACATTACTCCAACAGAATAACAAACATTTTACTAACCCTAGTGGTGGCCATTTTACAAAATGGCCAACCAAATCTGAGTACGTATCAATATCTCGGCTTCAACCAAATCCTTGGGCCCAAAAAATGTATATTTAAACATTATTTTTTTTCTAAATCAATTGGAAACTGAGATAATAAAACATGTATATTCTGGCGGCCATTTTAAAAACAATGACTGCCACGATGGTCAAATATTAAATTTGCGTATTTATTATTGTCTTTTTTATAATCCTTGGCCAAGAAAAAGTATGTTTAGACACACCAAAAAAATTTGTCTACGTGGATTAGAAACCGAGATATTAAAACATGTATATTCCATTAAGGTCAAAGGTCAAATTTGCGAATTTGTTATTGTTTTTTTTGTAATACTTGGTCTTGAAAATGTATATTTAGACACCAAGATCTTTTTTCCAAGTGATTTAGATACTGAGATATTGATACATGTATGTTCTGGCAGCCATTTTGAAAAATGGCCGCCATTAAGGTCAAGGGTCAAATTTGGAATGGCCCTATAGCTAAAATTTACCGTCATCATATGTTCTAATAGCATGCAAAATGTCAGGCTTTTATCATTAAATGAACAATTTTTCACCAGTCAGCCTAACTAAGGGATCTTTATGGTTCACTGAGCCATGGACTTTTTCTTTAAATGTTCTATGCACCCCGATAATTAAAGCATCTCTTTGATAAGTATCAACGTGTTTGTTCAATGAAATTTAATGTTGACTAACAAACTACCAAATAATATATCATTAACGGGTATATATATCATTAGCATTAAGTTGTCCTTGACGCAAGCATGTGTGTAATTTATAAATTTGCATGCTAGTGCCACATGTTATATCTGCACTTGAATGGGCTTTTGAGGATGCACTTTTTTTTTAGTTTTGCATGCGAATGTGCATGCTTTTAAAAATAAGCGAGTGAAAAACATGCATGCAAGCGGGATCTTTCTTGGATGCATGCGGCAAGTCACTCGCATGCCTATTTTCAAATTCATGAGCGCTTAAAAATGTGTACCTGCTAGTGGAAAAGTAACGTATGTGGAATCAGCACTGTACGATTGGAGATGGGGGGGGGGGGGGCTTATATTAGTCATATCATCCATCGCCATAAAAGTCTTCGACGCTGGTCCAACATTATATAAATGTTATACAAATGTTTTGTGTTTGCTGAGTAGCGCCATTTTGGTTTTCAGTAAAAACATGGATAAATCACTCGCACATCTCCTTATTGTAAGGAGGGTAATTTAAAAATAAATAAAAAAATTGTCCCCACAAAATTATTTATTAGAAAAAAATTATGAGGTCAATCCCTGGTAGACATTTTGAAGTTCAGTAAAATCTAGAAAATTCAAGTGCACATCTCCATATTGTTGGGAATTTGATTTCTAAAATTCAAAAAATTTCTGATTTTGCGTTTCTGCCACAAAAATTGATGAAGTTGATCTGTGGCTGCCATTTTGAATTTTATTAGGCTCTTTAAAAATTCACTTGCATATCTCTATGTTGTTAGGAATGTTGTTAAAATAAAATGTTGTGAAGGAGAACCAATCATGGCATTATAAGCTACTTGTAATTCTTGAAAAAATTGTAAAACTGCAATAATGATTTAAAAATAAACTATTTTCTGCTGGTATGAAATCTTAAACATAAAGCGTGCCAATTTGGGTACAACAGCGACTTTACCAAGTTATGCAAGCATTTTATTGCAAAATATAGATCTGAAATGTTCATCTTCTTTGTTACATATATATTTGAGCCTTGTTTATTATCTCAGTGATGTTATCATACCTGAATTGACCACAAAATGTACAGGTATAATCTTTAGGCTGTCTCATATCTGCATATCAGGCTCCTGGCATTTCACTCTAAACTCTCATCCCTACTGGGCACACGACGTTGTTGTGACGTTGAATCAACGTCACTGACGTTGATTCAACGTCGCAACAACGTCATGTGCTCAGTTGGATAGCAATACTTTTGTACAATTGTTTGAATATTAGACATGTTGCTGCTCCTATGTATAATATACAACATGTAAACATGGTAAATATATCTGTATATATCTATTTTTGTCAGCTTATTTAATGACCATGTTAATAAATAACTCCATTTACAAAATCAGTGTTGTTGATCAATTGACAAAAATATACTGACAAAGTTTGCAGTACCACAGTCAGGTTGTTGCAATTATTTTTCGATGATATAAATCGTGGGAACGAATTATAAATCATGGCCACAGATTATAAACCGTGAAAATGAATTATAAATCGTGGGAAAGAGGTATAAATCGTGGCCCTGGATTATAAATAGTGGGAATGAGTTATAAATCGTGGCCACTGATTTAAATCGTTAGAACGAATTATAAATCATGGCCACAGATTTTAAATCGTGAAAACGAATCATAAATCGTGACCACGGATTATCAATCGCGGTTAGACTTACGGATTGTAAATCGTGGGAACGAATTATAAATCGTGAAATGGATTATAAATCGTGAGAACGAATTATAAATAGTGGGCACGGATTACAAATCGTGGAAACGGATTATAAATCGGGGGAATGGCTTATAAATTGTTGGAACGGATTATGAAGCGTGTGTCGCTTTGGTAAAATAGTTCATGCAGGAAAAAATGTTAATATTTCCCCGCGCATAAACGTGCATGCACTCGTATTTTAACTTTTTAAGATGTACTTAGTTTTCAAAATCAGCTGCATGCACTTACCCCGATATATTCAAACATAAAGGCCGGCCCCGATGGCTCATTCGTATCGACTGTGGTTTGTAAACTGGATGTACCAGGTTCGAATCCCGGTCGTGCCGGATATTTGTCATCATTGTTGTGCATATACAGTGCTCCAGACTGTTCAAAGGTCTAGAGCGTACAGTGCTGCCTGTGTTACTGTGCGCTATAAAGAACCCTTGAAGTCATAGACATTAGAAATAAGAGTAGGGCATAGTCCCGGCTTCGGGCTTCCTTCTGTTTCGATATTGCCATGATTGTGCAGAAAGCGACGTAAAACAATATTCACTCACATAGGACATAACAAATATTTTAGAAAAAAATATGCTTTTATATTCGAGCTTGAAAATTATGCCCTTAATAATATTACAAATGATAAAAAGATTTTGACATTAAAGATGCCAATTTGTTATCTTATTTGTTTTAATGTATAACCGTATTAATATGTGCATTATATAACCATATAACAAGAAAACAACATTTTTTTGAATACAAGTCTTGTTGCCAGGCGCAGAACAATCTTCATAGTCTCAACAGTCAGCCATCATTCCATAAAGTGCATGTTTGCATCCTCACAGCTATCGTGAACAGTAGCGTTCATACCTCTGTCTAGGAGGACTAAAGATGTGATCCTTGTTATAAAAACAACGTTGTCATCGAATGAGATTAAAGACTTGTCTAGCCACGGAGTCTCTCCCCACTGACATGACGCCTCCCCACTTTTCCACCCTTTGTGAACTTCTGTCGCACACCGGTGCATTATTTTTTCTTCGAGGATTAGTAAACCACAAGATTAATAAACCAAGATTAATTTCCAGTTCACAGGCTTGACAAGGCAAATTGGCAGAAATTCCACAAGGAACTAAAGTCAATTGAGATGGGTGACCTCACCACACCCGAGGAAATAGAAAAAGCTGTTGAACTGCTTGAAACCTCTATGATTTGTGCCCTAGACAAAAGTTGTCAATCTGTGAAACAAAAAGAACAGGATTTCTTTATCTCTGAAAAAACGTCTAAGTTGATCAGAGAAAAAAGAAAAGCTAGAAGGCTAGCTATGAGATTCAGTGACGAGCCCGAGTACATGACTATGTACAAGAGCCTGACCAACGAGGTCAAGGAATCTATCAAAACGGACAAGGAAAGGGCTTGGCAAGAACAGATTGATAAACTTGACGGAGCCAGGGATGGGACCGAGTTCCGGAACTCGTTCTTCCGGCTAACAGGGGCAAAATCTAGAGGAACGAGAAAAACTCCCCTCATGAGAAGTGATGGTACTCACACTGAAAATGACAAAGAGAGAGCTGACACGCTCGCAGCCTCGCTTGAAAAAGTACACAATGTCCACCAGGAGACCATCTTTGACGATGAGTTCAAAGTGGAGGTAGAAAGCACTATTAAAGAGCACGAAATGCTCTTTAAGCCACTAGTAAGCCACGTCCCCGAAGAGGACGATGATCACGAGACACTAACCCCAATAACAACAGGGGAAATCAAGGCTTATCTGAAAAAGTGCAAATCTAGCTCGGCCCCTGGTCTGAACGGTATCAGATACGGTGTACTTAAGCAAGCAAATGACAAGGTTTATGAGGCCCTGGCCCAAATCTGTAATGCTTGTATGGCTACAGGATACTATCCTAAGCTTTGGAAAAAGGCTGAAGGTGTCATGATACCTAAGCCAGGCAAAGACGGAAAAATGCCGGGGAACTATAGACATATCAGCCTGCTGAGCTGTATGGGCAAACTCTTTGAAAAAACGCTAGCTGGTAGAATAAGGAACTTTCTTGAGAAAGAAAAGTTCTTTAACAAATGGCAGAATGGCTTCAGGAGCAAGCGCATCGCCATGGAACATGTGTTCAGACTGGTAGAGGAAACTCAACTGGGATTCACTAAGAAATGGAAAGGTGGAGCAATCTTTATCGATGTTGAGAAAGCATTTGACTCAGTGTGGCATGACGGACTAAGATACAAGCTGATGAACGGCAGCTTACCTAGGAAGATGGTCAGGTTGATATCATCTTTCCTAAGTGACAGAACGATCAAAGTCAATTGCTGTAGCAACTGCTCAGAGGAGGTGACCCTCAATGCGGGCACACCTCAGGGCTCGGTCCTAAGCCCTCTCCTTTTCATTATCTATGTGAATGATATCCCAGACATGAGTTCACTCAATGTCAAGCTTTCCCAGTTCGCAGATGACATGGGAATCTGGGCACATGCAACCAATGCCAAATGGGTGAAGGCAAAGCTATCAAAAGCTTTAAAACTTATTGAAGCATGGTGTTCCAAATGGCGGATAAAACTAAACGCAGGAAAAACTCAGCTGATTGTGTTTAGTGTCGGTCCAAAACCAGAACTTATAGATCTGGAACTGTTTGGTGAGCCTATTATTCAAACTCAAACAGCCAAACTGCTTGGAATCCTTTTTGATCGAAGGCTTAGCTTCAAAGACCATATGAAAGACCTAATGACAAAGGTCTACAGGCGACTGAACCTGTTTAAGTTGCTCAAAGGGACAAACTGGGGCGCCAGACCATATACCATCTTAAAAGCCTACAAGTGCTTTATACGCCCTGTCCTTGAATATGGTTCACTGATAACTAGAGCTTTAGGGAATCACAAGTGAAGGAAATGCAGATCTTTCAAAACAAGTGCCTGAGACTAGCACTTGGTGTAACCTACCTGGACAGAATGAGAACAATAGATCTGCATGACCTCACTAACGTCCCTATGATCAAAACTAGGATGACGGCACTGGCGGTTAAAACATTTAGATCACTTGAAAACACACAGTGTTTCAAGGATCTGGTGTTGAATCATGAGATCGTTCAAAAACGATCAGGCTCTAATACAATTCTGGATCAATTGCTGGCTGCAATCCAGGCTGACGATTAAACACGGTTGACGGTTGACGGATAACGGTTGAGCTCCTGTTCCCACATAGAACAGGGGCTCTGGGGCGCCGTTCTGTGTGACATACCAAAAGCAGTGAGTTCCCTATCACTCCACTGCATGAGACAAGAACACGGTTGACGGTTGATGGATATCGGTTGAACTCCTGAACTCCTGTTCCCACAGAGAACAGGGGCTCTGAAAGGAGCCGTTTTGTGAGACACATAAGGCAGTGGGCTTTCAATCATAGCAGATTCTGGTCTTAAGCAATGAGCTCTCTATCATTACATTGCTAGCTTGGGTGATGGCACGGCGGACACGGATGGTTGGCTAACGATGACGGTTCATGATGGTGATTTCAAACACACTGCTCAGAAAGCAGAGCACATCTCAAAAGGGTCAGTCCTTGCCCTGACTCTGGTGGCTGGTCGCTCAAACGGCTGTTTCTTTATGGTTCAGCAGCCCTGCCCTGGTTCCTTGTCTCCTGGACTTCTTGCCAATGCTTGTACAATCACCTACCTCACCAGGTGAAAAGAGAGAGGCACTATAAGGTTTATACCAGAACTAGTGCATAATCTCGCGTCAGCCCTCGCGCTGCGCGCTCCTCTACTACTAAAGACTTGTCTAACCACGGAGTCTCTCCCCACTGACATGACGCCTCCCCACTTTTCCACCCTTTGTGAACTTCTGTCGCACACCGGTGCATTATTTTTTCTTCGAGGATTAGTAAACCACAAGATTAATAAACCAAGATTAATTTCCTCTTGTCGTTTATTGTGTCAGATTTGGCGACACAATTTAAATTCAGAGGGGGGCACTTAGTTTTCGAAAACAAGTGCATGCACTTATATTCGAACATAAAGCAATCTCAAAACATCCCTATAACATTTGATTTTCACATATTAGTGCATGCACTTTTGTGCGCGGGGATACGGTATGCTGATTATGATCATTTTTATGATTAAATTGTCGGGATGAATTATAAATCGTGGCCACGGACAAGACATCGTGGCCACGGATTATAAATCGTGGGAATGAATTATAAATCTTGGAAAGGATTATAAATCGTGGTAACGGATTAAAAATCGTGAGAACGGCTTTAAAATTGTGGGCACAATTTAATTTTATTTTCTCTTCCACATGTATCCCTTTGGGGGCTCCGTAAAAAAGTTCACGCAGAATAAAATATTAGGCCTACCGTTTCCCCGCGCATAAACGTGCATGCACTTATGTTTTAGGATGCACTTAGTTTTCGAAAACAAGTGCATGCACTTATATAATTATATATTTAGGTCGCGGTAGCGAGACACAACTTCACGTGGGTGATACATTTTCATGTTTTTTTTCGATCAAACATTTGCAAATCTTGATGTTGAAACACATTTCGTTCGCAGTAACTGTAATTTAAACGGCTAATAAATAGGATGAAAAATCACTATAGTCGCGCTTAGCGATTGAAGGGATAAGTGAGCTGTGGGCCGTAAGCTCTATATTTCCTCCAATAATATACGTATTTTAATTGGTTCGTTCAAGTCCAACAGGACTGATGTGAATTAATTAATCTGATAGGCCTATAGAGTTCACGTACTTTCACAGTCGAGAACATCCTAAATTAAATTTAAAAATTACATGACATTATCACGAATATGGAACCGTAGATAATTAAATCTTCACCCACTCGGACTACGTAATGGACACTTATTGTTTTAGTGCTGTCTATTTTTGTTATTATTATTCGACAATTGGACGACGTAAACACCAAAACGCCAATATTGAGCGAAAATATAGTCCGACGGCCCATTAGTCTGACAGCCCATTAGTCCGACGGCTCAATGGTCCGACGGCCCATTGGGCCGACGGACGACCCATTGGTCCGAAGGCCCATTGGTCCGACGAACCATTGGTCCGACGGCCCATTAATCCGACGGCCCATTGGTCCGACGGATCATTTTTAAATACCGACCTTCCACACGTATATTATCTCTCGCAAGACAACTAGTTTAAAGAAATTAATTTAATTGAGTTTTGAGATTATTCCAACTGCTTAACCTACAGGGCCTACACATGTAGTTTTTAAACAAGGTAATTTTCATTCGCAGTGAAGTGAAAATTACAATAGCAGTTTTATAGCTGTTGACAAGTAAAACAATGATGCAATTCTAAGCATGAAATAATGTATAACAATAAGTATCTCATGCCTATAATTACCAGACAGGAGTTGTTTTTAATAAAATAATATGTTACTAAATTACGGTTCAATGTTTATAATTTGTATTGGTCTCAGGATATAAACATAGGAAATAATAATAAATATATGTATTTTTAAAGTATGTTTTTTGCGTGGCTAAAACTGGCAAACTGTGGTTTAAGTGTAATTACATATTATTCAGTTTTTATTCTATTTATGTGGATGTTTTATTTTTCTTCTTTCAATCTTATAACATGGGGAGGTTTCTGAAGTAGCCTATAGTGAGACATTAATTGATTTTTATTGTAAAAATACAGACAATTTCTGAAAATGGAAGAAATTTGAATTTTTCATGAAAAAATCAATGATATTATTTTTATTGCCTAAGCCCTATGGATACTTCACCGTATTACACGTGTCAGTCACCTGTGCTATAATAAGATGATTTGAAAACACAAAACAAATAATTAAAGCGACACAATCAGGGTAAATTCACCCAAAGGCCAAACTTTCATTTTGGTTCCTTGATATGTCCCTATATATGTGAACATGTCCATAGACTATAGAGTTGCGGAAGTCTTTCAAATTTTGGGTTGCTGTGGCAACAAAACAAGTACACCAAAAACCCCGTTTATCAGTTTTTCTCGTATTTCTTCTTTTAGAGATGCATGTCTGCAATTAAATATCGTCCTTATTTTTCATTTGGCTGGTAAATGCGCAACACAAAGGTTAAAAAATCGACGTCTATGGTCATGTCGACATATTATGGACATATCAAGAAGCCAAGCAAAAAATGACGATTTGGGCCTGACTGTGTCGTTTAATATATATATATATATATATATATTTAATTATGATTTTCGCCTTTTTTATCGCGAAAACTGAATAAAACGGGGATAAGGGTAATTGCACCATATTCAGTAGTTTTTTTTTATTAAATTGATATAATTATTTCTTAGTTTATTATAGGGCTATAGCTGGTTGAGTTTTTTATATATCAAATACCAATACAATATTTTTAGAGTAGAAAAATATTGATACCACGAGTAGGTCTAGTTGTTTGATAATTTAAACTTTTTTTAAATATTTCAATTATAGCATTTTGCCTTGACACGGCACTATGGTAATAATAGGCCTGCATGTATAATAGTAGTAGTGAGTACACATTTTGATTTATTCTTTCTTTCTGTATTGAGATTCTCAGGAAGAGGTGAAACAAACGAAGAAGAAATGAAAGTCGCAATTGCGAAATAGACTATAGGCCTCCACCAAGATTTACATTAATCATAGTGAATATTTTTTTGCCGATTTCTCAGTCAATTATCAACCAATTTTACAAGCAATATGTTCTAGTGATGACTAGGGGCATACCTTAAAAATGTCATTGAAAAATAGTGCAAATATAGTATAAAAGTGAATATCTTTAACATGATTGTAGCAGGGTTGGCAAAAACCCGGGTAATATTAATATTACCCGGCCCACCCGGGCAATAATGGGCAATATGGATAAATACGGGTTTTAATGGGTAATAAGCATGATAATGGGCAATATTGGACGGCTGCCTATATTCTCCATTTCATACATTTTATTAATTCAGACCCCCTGATCCCTATGTTTGCTTTATTTAAATTAAAAATAATTATTTAATATCAATGACGATGTCATATTATTTTTATTATATATATATAATTGATATGATATGTTGGTGGGAATATAAGTGGTTTATGGCGTAAATTACCTCAACAACATGTTGTTGTCATGTGTACACACACACTGCAGCTGATGAACCCTTTGAGGCTGGTATTCTCTGTTTTTATATCTAATATAACATTCGACTAGCCCTCTCTTATAACAAGTAAAATTACCTTTTTTACGATAGATTTGTACATTTCACTGAAAGGCACTGTAGGTCAATACCAAAAATTTAAATATAGCACTAAAATTGACGAATTGCACATTTAGAACCCAAATGGTGTAAAGTGTTACGAAATGAACAATGAAATGAGAATTATAAGTTATGAATATTTATAAATAAATGTTTGCTTATAATAAATAAAATGAAAAATGAAATGAGAATAACAAGGTCTGAATATTTATAAATAAAGTTTGCTTATGATAAAAAATATAAAATGGATGTTTTGTTTTTAGTTATTTCTTCCTCATTTAAATATTTACACTTTATTGCCCAATTTGACTGCCACACTTAGTCATTTATTTTTCGTTTATCACTTTTCTTTTACAATTGGCTAATATTATTGCCTATTATTGTTTGCTTTGACAATATTACTTTAACTTTTCACTTTGTGATATTCTAGTATTTTTTTATTATTGCCCATTATTGCCATCCTGCGTGCAGGGTGTACTTGTTTTCCCACTACACCCTGCCAGATATGAGCCTGTGTCTACCTATTTGGGACCCCACTCCAGGAGGACACACGTGCCTCTCGTGCGACACCCCCCAAGCTTAGACATCAGAGCTAATCGCAACGCGCCGGCAATCAGACGGCACCGTCTGGCCTGGGAACATCAAGCCAAGTGACAGTATACGCGAGGCGATGCGAGAACTTGGCCAACGCTGTTCCAACATTGTGATAGCGTCGATGATAATGGCCCAACATTGAGGCAGCACTGTATCCTTGCCATCTGCGAACTGTTATTTGTACAGCCTATCACACAATTATACAGAGTGTGTACAACTGGATTATACAGTCAAATATTGCCACCTCTGATTACAAATTGAATAATTAGAGCCTAAAACGGGGGATTACATCAGCTAATAAATCAAAAACAGTTTAAACAGTGGCTAAACTCTTATTTTTGTGATTTTGTTTCGATATAATCTCCCTAATTATCTACTTATGAACGAAAACGCACGCAAAATATGTGGTTTGATTTTGAAAAATAATACGTAATTTCGAGATTAAATGTGCTCATATAAAGTCAAGAAAATAATTCAGAACGTTATATGTGTCTCTATTTATAGTAAGATATGTATGCTATGACATACTTGAATTAGAAATGTATGGGTAACATATTTATTGCAATAAAAGGTATATTTGTTCTACATGTACCACTTTCATAATTTTGGGCAGAGTTTGAAATTTAGGGGAGGGGCCGACAGTTGGGAGTCGCGTGGAGAGGGGTGCTCAAATAGGTGGAAAAGGCCTCATCGCATTCAGGGGCAGAGTGAGAACGATTACAACTGAAGTCTCTACAGGGTGATTATTGCCCACTTTGGCTAAAAAAGCATTATTGCCCAGCCCGGGTTTTCCCGGGTTTTCCCGGGGTGGGAAAACCCGGGCCGGGCAATATTGCCAACCCTGGATTGTAGTAAATTTCGCCCTCTATAATTAGCCCTTTAATTTCGTTCCATAATCTTCAGGATAGTCGCCGCATTACTAGAAAATAATGTGTGTAAAATTTTATAAAAATTAGTTCAGAAAGGGGTTAAGACAATATATTTAATCATATTCCCAAATGATCATTTATGTTATTTATCAAACTTTTTTTAATTCTGGATCCGGATCGTAGGGCCTTATCAGGATCATTACCAAAATTTAATTTATCATTTCTTGGCTCGAAAAACATCTCTACGAAAAGTTAAATGCAGATCCGTTCATTACGCGGTATAGAGGCCTAAGTTTTACGTAATCCGACGGACGGACGCATACAAAATATCTCCATTGTCAGAGATGAGACATTCCTAAAATTAGTAGAATATTGTCAGAATTACATAGTTTTCCGCTGCGCAACACTGAACAAAATGTTCCCTGGTAAATGAGATGAGTTTGAATATGAGTTCTCGTGCATTATATTTCAACCCAAGTTCATTATACCGTTTTACCATTAAGTTCATCAACGTTTATTTCCAATTAATCAAGAATTAAGTTTCACACCAAAGCGAGGCCTAAATGTATATTACTGAGATCAGTTTTAACTGATTTCGCGTGATCAATATAATATAATTCATTGGAATCACCGCACATTGAAAATGCAAAACCGTTTTTTATGCTACAAAATTATTAGCGCCCATACCTAAAATTAGGCTTCAATAAATTGCAGTATAGACTATGTTAGTTCCCTCTTTATGGTATAATATATTTAAACAAAAATTCTGCCCACACCTTCAATAAATCTGTAGTTTGAAAAAAAATCTAACAAGGTGAAATAAATAGGGTATATTTCCCATGAGGAAGAGTGTGAAATAAATCAAATATTGCAGACAGGAGGTGAAATAAATAATTTGTCCTGTTAAGAACATGGTGAATGGTGGCCCCCTTACGCCGAATGCTTGTCACGCCGGTTCGCCCCCTGCTCTGAAACTCGGGTTTGACATGATGTTTCTCCCCCATCCACCCCTTTTGGGGGAGATTCCGTCCATGTCTGGAAGACAGCGTCGTCTGATTCACCTCAACCTCCTGAGGAGGCTTTATCATTTGTGTGTTTTTTTACAAAATCTCACCAATAGAACCACCATTTGCTATCCTGGGGTGAGGTCCGGGAAGACCTTTGCTTAGCATAATATTTTTTTCAGTTGATGCTGGTTACTTTTACACACCGTTTGAAATGTTTTTTCGTAAAATAATTGAAGGTCGAATTTATTATCTACAGCTATTTTATAGCGTAGGACTAATGGGCCGTCGGACCAATGGGCCGTCGGACCAATGCGTCGTCGGACCAATGGGCCGTCGGACCAATGCGTCGTCGGACCAATGGGCCGTTGGACTATAGAGTGGTCCCCATATTATGATACGCTACGTAAATTGCACTACGGTATAACCAATATAGGTTTTTTTATCTAGAAGGAACCCTTCAGTACTATTACCATGCAACCCCAGGAGAACCCTCGCAGGGTTCTCCTGGGGTTGCATGGTAATAGTATAAGCCACTGAAGGGTTCTTTTTAAAAAACTTATTTTGGTAAACGTGAGTGTATAAATGTATGGCGTTATTGTCTGCCTAACGTAGGCCTAATTGAGAAAGCACGGGCAATATACTAAAAATTAGTCTTGGGAGTGAGAAGTATACGCTGACAGCAAATAATTGTGCAGCGCGTGAAGGATGTTGTAGGTTGTAATTATCAGGCCCATGTAAGCCTATTTATCAAGTGAAATTAATACAATTTTGATGTAAGTTACAGCGAATACCACATAGTAGGTATATGATTATGCGTAACGTCTTGCTACATAATGTCAGAATCATTAGCCGATAACGGTCGTGTTTCATGGGCTTGCTCTGTAAATTTTTCTTAGGTTTTGAAAATGTTTGGGCTGAACAAGGTGTAGTTAATGAGGGTTCATCCATATTATTGTTTTCTTAGCTAAGTATCCGACGTTTTCAACCAGATTTGTCATTCTAAAATAAACGATTCCCTTAAATTAAGAACATACTGTCAATTTATAAGTATTAGTTATATTAAAAGAAGACGATACACCTAAAAAACACGCAACTGCCATTTGGATGGCATTCAGCACAAGTGGGCTAACCCACATTTTGACGAGTTTGAGACAACATCGCGCTGCAATATGAAGTACATGATAAAACGAATAAATACAAATTAACACAGAAAGATAACAAAATCAGTGACCAAATAGTCTAACCCTGAATGTGAAACTCGTATATTGATCAAGTTGTTGCTATCAATGACATACATTTTCATCGTTTTTTTAATGTGAGTTAGCCCACTTGTGCATGATGCCATCCATTTTGTAATCCACAGTTTAGGCAACACAGACAAGTTTGATTTTAGATGGTATTGGTACTACATTTATGTTATTTATCAAACTTTTTTAATTCTGGATCCGGATCGTAGAGCCTTATCAGGATCATTACCAAAATGTAATCTATCATTCCTTGGCTCGAAAAACATCTCTACGAAAAGTTAAATGCAGATTCGTTCATTACGCGGTATAGAGGCCTAAGTTTTACGTGATCCGACGGACGGACGCATACAAAGTATCTCCATTGTCAGAGATGAGACATTCCTAAAATTAGTAGAATATTGTCAGAATTACATAGTTTTCCGCTGCGCAACACTGAACAGAATGTTCCCTGGTAAATGAGATGAGTTTGAATATGAGTTCTCGTGCATTATATTTCAACCCAAGTACATTATACCGTTTTACCATTAAGTTCATCAACGTTTATTTCCAATTGATCAAGCATTAAGTTTCACACCAAAGCGAGGCCTAAATGTATATTACTGAGATCAGTTTTAACTGATTTCGCGTGATCAGTATAATATAATTCATTGGAATCACCGCACATTAAAAATGCAAAACCGTTTTTTATGCTACAAAATTATTAGCGCCCATACCTAAAATTAGGCTTCAATAAATTGCAGTATAGACCATGTTAGTTCCCTCTTTATGGTATAATATTTTTAAACAAAAATTCTGCCCACACCTTACATAAATCTGTAGTTTGAAAAAAAATCTAACAAGGTGAAATAAATAGGGTATATTTTCCATGAGGAAGAGTGTGAAATAAATCAAATATTGCAGACAGGAGGTGAAAGAAATGATTTGTCCAGTTAAGAACATAGTAATTGAATGGTGGCCCCCTTACGCCGAATGCTTGTCACGCCGGTTCGCCCCCCTGCTCTGAAACTCGGGTTCAAAGAGACATGATGTTTCTTCCCCATCCACCTCTTTTGGGGGAGATTCCGTCCATGTCTGGAGGACAGCGTCGTCTGATTCACCTCAACCTCCTGAGGAGGCTTTATCATTTGTGTTTTTTTTTTACAAAATCTCACCAATAGAACCACCATTTGCTATCCTGGGGTGAGGTCCGGGAAGACCTTTGCTTAGCATAATATTTTTTTCAGTTGATGCTGGTTACTTTTACACACCGTTTGAAATGTTTTTTCGCAAAATAATTGAAGGTCGAATTTATTATCTACAGCTATTTTATAGCGTAGGACTAATGGGCCGTCGGACCAATGGGCCGTCGGACCAATGCATCGTCGGACCAATGGGCCGTTGGACTATAGAGCGGACCCCATATTATGATACGCTACGTAAATTGCACTAAGGTATAACCAATATAGGTTTTCTTCATCTAGAAGGAACCCTTCAGTACTATTACCATGCAACCCCAGGAGAACCCTCGCAGGGTTCTCCTGGGGTTGCATGGTGATAGTAAGCTACTGAAGGGTTCTTTTTAAAAAACTTATTTTGGTAAACGTGAGTGTATAAATGTATGGGGTATTGTCTGCCTGAAGTAGGCCTAATTGAGAAAGCACGGGCAAAATACTAAAAATTAGTCTTGGGAGTGAGAAGTATACGCTGACAGCAAATAATTGTGCAGCGCGTGAAGGATGTTGTAGGTTGCAATTATCAGGCCCATGTAAGCCTATTTATCAAGTGAAATTCATACAATTTTGATGTAAGTTACAGCGAATACCACATAGTAGGTATATATAATTATGCGTAACGTCTTGCTACATAATGTCAGAATCATTAGCCGATAACGGTCGTGTTTCATGGGCTTGTTTGGGCTGAACAAGGTGTAGTTAATGAGGGTTCATCCATATTATTGTTTTCTTAGCTAAGTATCCGACGTTTTCAACCAGATTTGTCATTCTAAAATAAACGATTCCCTTAAATTGAGAACATACTGTCAATTTATAAGTATTAGTTATAATAAAAGAAGACGATACACCTACAAAACACGCAACTGCCATTTGGATGGCATTAAGCACAAGTGGGCTAACCCACATTTTGACGAGTTTGAGAAAACATCGCGCTGCAATATGAAGTACATGATAAAACGAATAAATACAAATTAACACAGAAAGGTAACAAAATCAGTGACCAAATAGTCTAACCCTGAATGTGAAACTCGTATATTGATCAAGTTGTTGCTAGCAATGACATACATTTTCATTGTTTTTTTAATGTGAGTTAGCCCACTTGTGCATGATGCCATCCATTTTGTAATCCACAGTTTAGGCAACACAGACAAGTTTGATTTTAGATGGTATTGGTACTACACTCAAATTGTTATCGTTTTATACAATTTAAGAAATGACTTTTTAATTAGGCAATATTTCTTTAGAAAATGACAGGCGAATGACATTATCACTATTACTATATAATTTTGTTGTTATTCCTTAGTGATATAACATGCTATTAGCTAATGCTAATGCTCTTGGATATATCTTAATTTAATTTTCAACCCCTTGAAGTTGTGCCTCGCTACACAACTTCGAGTGGTTGACAATAACTCAGATTGGTTTAATTTGAGTCAAATCATTTGCAAATATTGATATTTAAACACTCATTACATTTCCAATAACAGTGATTTGATTGGCTGATATAACAAATTAGAATCGATTATCATTTATTGTAGCGGTACATATAGCGGAGGGCTAGCTCCTGGACATAGGCCTAGTTAGTTTGTTTGTTTGAAGCTGGCGTAGCTAATGCAATTGCGCGATTCGAAGGCAGGGGTTTTGAAAAAATAATCTCATTTCTGAACTGCATGCATGATCAGTTATAATTTACAATTGATGCTTAATTTGTAACAAGCTATTTTGAAAAGTTTCCAATTTGCTAATGAAGCGATAGAAGTAGAAGGCCGCCGGTGCAAAACACATAAACCCAAACCCTTTGTCCGCCAAATTATTTATGATAATTTTTACCTACTTGAAGTTGTGTATCGCTAACACGATCCACAACTTCAAATGAGTAAAAATGATTCAGATTTCACGAAAAGGAGGTCAACTATTTTCAAATCTTGCTGAGCTATGTCACGTTTTATTCAAAAGCTGGTATTTAAGGTGCTAAGCATGCTAAAGCATGAAAATAACTTATATAATCGGGACCGGCGGCTAAAGGGTCAATTAAAGCTACTTGTGACGCATACGTGCGTCATGACATTATTTAGAATACAATTAATTCCATAAAAATGTCATTGTGCGTTAACACTCATCCGGCCAAGTTATTTTATTTAAATTTTCACCCCTTTGAAGTTGTGTCTCGCTACCGCGACCCACAATTTCAAAGGGGTGACAATTACTAATATTCGTTTAATTGGGAACCAAACATTTACAAATCTTGATGTTTAAACAATCATTCCAATCTCAATAACAGATAATCAATAACATGATAATCATCCTAATAAAACAAATTAAAAAGATGTTAACCGTGCCTAGCGCTTAAAGGGTTGACACCAGGAAGCTTCAATTTGATATACTACTCTAGGGTATTAATTATAAAAATAGGTATTTTTCATCCGCCGTTAAAACAATAATGTTTAAATAAAGGGGTCAGCGACAAGGTAGGTAATTATTCTGTTCAGGCTTCTTGACTAACACGAAACGAATGGACGTAAAATTTCACTGACACCAAAACTTTTCGCTGATAAACCACATCGATTATTAGATGTGCAAATAAAACTAGGTAAACGAAGCAAGCACGGCTGTAGACGGCATGATTTACTATCAAAGGTCTGCTATAAATCGTCTCCACGGAGCTAAAGGATCCTATCTGCCACTCGAACGAGTGTCAGATAGGATATTTTAGCTCCGTGGCGACGAAATATAAATCGAAGGTTTTTGATTGATGTACAAAGGTGGTATGGTATTGCGTTACACTGCACCATAGGGCCTATTAATTGGATCAATCAAATTGGTGGGCATATGTCATATGTCATATAAATTAATATATACATGTGTAATTAAATTAAAACAGTTTGCATGCTGTGAGCTCCTTCAATATATTGGAAAACATTGTCTTGTTTGAAATGGTAATTTATTGACCGTTTCCAATATAACCCTGATGCTGCTGAAAATAATTGTTTCTATTGTATTTTTCATTTATTTGAAGCTGTAATTGCTAGCGCAATTTCCAGTTTCGAATCATGAGAAGTATTCATATTTAACGAAAAATAGACATCTCCAATATTAAATCATTGTATTAACTAAGCATCTACCAAAACCCGTTTGATCACATTAAATGATTTTTTTATTAATTTAAAAAAGGCTTGAAACAGTATATATACGGGCTTGGTAGGACAAGAGGTAATATAACCGTGTGCTATTTTTATCTTAATTGACACGACTTTTTATGTCCTCTTTTTGTTAACCCTTTAACCGCCGCATATATTCAGGTTTTCATTTTTTATTAGCACATCAAGTACCACATTTTAAATATGTTAAAGATAAAATGTGACATCAACCAGCAAGATTTGAAAAAAGTTGACCTCCATTTTGTCAAATCTGAATAATTTTCACTCACTTGAAGTTGTGGATCGCGTCAGCGAGACACAACTTCAAGTGGGTGAAAATTCAAATTGAATTATTTGGCGGTTAAAGGGTTAAGGGTCGACGTACTGCGTGTCCTTATCATCTGTCAATGTTTTATTTTTGTCTGTGTATTTCTCTGTAGGATCGCTGTAAAGTTTTCTGCATAATTGTCTATAGATGTAGTCTCATTGCGTGCACTAACGTTACACAGGCTCTGTAATTATCACCATCCCATATGCACTCACTGTGACACAATGCTGACATTGCGAGTCCAAGCATATTGCTGCAGTGACGACAAACTTTACTGCAGCTCATAGACGACCTCTTAGACACCTCTGTTTGAAGAGACACCACGCCGCCCACAGGTAGACTTTCTTCTCCAGTTTGCCTTTGCAATGGGAACTTAATCTCATTGAAAGATGATAACTCCCTGAATTTTTTCAACATATCAGCAAACATGGCTAATGAGGGATATTCTGCAGAGATAGTCAAATCTTCCTGTGCAGGAGGTATGCTGTAGGATGTAGATGTCAGAGCCAGTATCGTGACTGTAGTGCAGAATACGAGGACTCCAATTGCTGCCATTTCACCTGAATAGATACATAAAAAATTACACGTATACGGGCCAATAAAATATATTATTGACAAAATCATATAAGATAGTGTTTGTGTTTGTAATATTCCTCACATTGCGCACTTAGTTGGACTGCAAGTATGTAGCTGTAGGCTAGGCACATTGTTCCTGACGCTGCATGCAAGTGTTTTATACATTTTAGGCATGAACCAAAATTTTGGCGGATGTCTAATGTCGTCACCAGGCGCGTCCGTCCGTATGTCCGTCCGTCTGTCCTCCACTTTTAACACCATAACGTAACTGGAATGCACATTAAACTTCACATACAGGTTAATCATGACTAAAGCTTGACTAATTTCACATTTGACCTTTCTGTGACCCCTATGACCTTGTCTTTTTTCGATCGTCAAATTTTCTCGTTAACGCAATTTACTCAACATTTATACCATATATTTATCCACTTCATTCATGAGCTCGAAATTGGGTAAGATTCAGACAGAAACTAAGTCACGACGGCCAAAATGGTCGATCATCGGCCATTGTTTTTTAATATGCGTGATATCTGGAAAACCAGACCAGATAGCTAGACCAGTAGGCCCTACCATTGAACAAAAATATACAGTTTCAGCTATTCTATTGTTACAGTATTGTACTGTATTGTAAACATATTTATTCAATTGGATGACCCAAATAGCATTATTAGCGCTAGTCGAGGGGCTCTCCAAAATCAAAAGTAAAACAGACAATCACAATATACAAGACAAACAAGATAGTTATGAATCACAGGAAGGTTAGATAGGGAAAAAGAATACAAGTTTTTCATGCGGAAAGTAAAATAGATATTGTAATAACTTGCTAAATTTAACTTAATCTATAAGACATTTTGATGAATATTTGAACACATCTAACATAAAAGCATTTTCTATGGTATCTAAATCATCATTTACTTTTTATAAAATAATAGTCAGTCTGTTTGCATCGAACGTAGGCAAAAGTGAATGGTGTATGTTTGGCGCAATCAAGTCACGTATGGAAATCAGTAACTCAGTCTTTTGTACAGCACTATGGGGGCATTCAAGTAGAAAGTGATGAGTGATTTTCCTGGCTCCACAAGAGCAATAAGGCGTATCAGATGAGCCGTAGGAAAAGAGATGAGCAGACGGTGATGACATAACAAGTCGAAGTCTAGTGTGGTACATAGATTCTTTACGGTACCCAGCGTATACATGATTTAGTGGTGGTGAAAATCGAAAATGTAATTTCAATTTATTTTTATTTTAAAGTTATTTAGACATCACATCGATGGCAAGGCCGTTTCTGTGTCTTGTAGTTGATGGCAAAAAAGATTTTTTGAAAAGTAATGTTTTGCACCTGCGTAACCAAATGCTTTGAGAGTATCTGGTCACTGGTGCTGGCAATTTTAGGTGGGCATATTGATGTTAGATACGGCGGGGCTAAATTATTTGTCATTTCAAAAAACATTATGCCATCTATGGAATTTACGTCTATACTACATTCTAGACGCTCCCAGCCCAACTCTGTTAATATTTTATCAGCGCTTTTTTGACGCATGGCACCAGTACATATGCGAGCATATAGTAAACAGCTTTACGCGGCAGAGAGTATTTTAATCGCTTCATTACATTCAAAGTTGTATTAGTTTTTTTTTACAAATATAGTCTCTGTGGGAATCCCAAGTGAGAGATTTGTTAAAAACTACACGGGGATGACAGTGTTCATCAACTTCATGGAGAGTTGAGCAATCCAGTACCAGCTCCAGATGATGCAGTGACTTTTTTCTTCTTGATATTGTTAGGATTACTGTTTTAATGAAATTAAAAAGCATTAACCACTGAATGGACCACATAATTATGTAAAGATTTAAGTCAGAATTAAGACGTCGTGCAGACTCTATCGCATTATGCACAATTTCAAGTGTATCGTCTGCAAATAGTCTGATATCACACAATATTTTATCTATTATGTCATTCATGTATATAAGAAAAACCAGAGGTCAAGGATTGATCATTCATTAGAAGATTGCCTATCAATGACAAGTAGGGATATAGGGGTTACCATGAAAAATTTCAACTTGATCAAATTCACAATGGCCGACCTGCGGCCACTTTTGACTTCAATATGTTTAATAACTGGAAAACGGGGCCATATAGATAGATAATTACCATTGAACAAAATGTGTGGTTTCAGGCGGGGATATACCGTTCAAATTTCAACTTGATCAAATTCAAAATAGCCGACCTGCGGCCACTTTTGACTTGAATATACGTAATACCTAAGAAACCTTGCCAGATAGTTAGATCAATTACTATTGAACAAAATGAGCGGTTTCAACTTGATTAAATTCAAGATGGCCGACCTGCGGTCACTTTTTGACTTTAATATGTTAATAGCTAAAAAATCGTGCCAGGTCGCTAGACCATTACAATTGAACAAAGGGTTCGGTTTCAGGGAGGGATTTGTCCTGAAAAATGTCAAACTCGAATAAATTAATAATGGCCGACATGCTGCAATTATTGACTTCGAAATGCGTAATATCAGGTAGCTCATTACTATAAAATAAAATGTGCTGTTTTAGGGGGTAATATGCTCTTAAAAAGTTCACCTAGATAAAATTTAAAATGGCGAACTTGTAATCATTGTTGACTTTAATATGCGTATTATCTGAAAAACCGTACCAGATAATTTGACCATTACTATTGAACAAAATGTGAGGCTTCTGGAAGGGTTATGCCTTGGAAAATTTCAACAAAGTTACATTTCAAATGTCACACTTGCGGTCATTTTTAGCCCGTCTTTTAATAACAAAAGGTGGGCTATTGCAATTCAATTTCATCGTCGTCGAAGTGGGCAATACGATTTACTCGCGGGTATGATAACTTGAAAAGTTGTTCATATATCCTTTTCAAATATGTTCTGCATCTTGCTGGTAACCAGTTCTCGTACTCGGACAAGTTCGATAGGCCTTGTGGCAGAAAAAAATATTCAAAATTGCCGATTTTTCGCGATTTGTCACATGTTGTTAATAATCTTACTTTGTGGGTGTGATAACTTCAAAACTTTTCCTTGAATCCCAATATGCATGTTATCCATAACCAGTTACTCATAACCAGTTCTCGGATAATTCCAAAAATGGCTGAAAGCAATTAAGATTGGCCAATTTATTGTGATATTTCATATTTTATATCAATAATTTTACGTTGATGACTTAAAAAGTTATCCTTGCATCCTGCTCAAATTTGAACTGCATGCTGCTAACAAACAGTTCTCGGACAATTTAAAAAATCAAAGATGGCCGATATTCCAAATGGGGGCATGTCATAACTTTTAAACTAATAGACGTAGGGACATATTTATTACCACTTTTCTATGGTTTTCGACTATGTAGAATTCATTGGTGATGATTTCGTGTTGATCAGGGAATAATTTCAAGCACAAATATATATATAAATGGTATTTTTGCCAAAAATAGGGCATTTTAAATACATCCTAGTGCTTTAAATGAGATAGATGTTCTTTTAATCGTGCTACTAGCAGTGTCAGGCATTGACAATGAACTAACCATATTATTTTGAACCACTGTCAGCGTCTGGAGCTCCTGTGTGTCAACCATATTGGAAAATTTCAAGATGGCCGCCATTCCTTTTGTTGACATGCCATAGCTTTCAAACTAGTAGACTCAGGGAAACATTTAATACCACTTTTCTATGGTTTTCGACTATGTAGAATTCATTTGTGATGATTCGGAGTTGATCCGGGAATAACTAAAAGCACAAATAAATATAGGCCTATATATAAATATATTTATTTGTGCTTTTAGTTATTCCCAGATCACCTGGGATGTAAACAACTTGATGAAAGTTGTGACCGAAGTGGGTAATCTTGTGAGCTTGTTGATCTTGATACATGTGATGTTATGGAAAATGTAGTAGCTATGTCTCTATCAAAAATCACTGAAGTTGGCAAAACTCTTCATTAAGAATATGTAGACAAATGTTACTAATCCAGTTTCCCATACAATTAAAACAAACCGTTTGTTCACGTTTAGCAATCGTCCAGACATACGAAACAAAGTTGGAATGTTGAAACAGAACACCACTCTCATCACCCAACTTTTGTATATCTCTACAGCCGAGACCTCAAACAGATATGATAGATATTTTAAAAAATGAAAACCAATAAGAACCCCCTTCTCTATCGGATTGTAGTTTGCTTGGAGCGGGAAACCAGTCAGATATATAATAATACTGGCTTGTATCAAATATTGTACAGGCAGATAGTTTTTACTTATGGTTTTTGATATGGCTGGTATCATTCATATGGTGCGCCCAACCAGAGCTGTAACGGAGTATGTTCCTTTCCTAGAGAATCAAATGACGTCTACCAGTTGTTTTGTCTACAGTGGTGCGTGTCGATGCAATATGGGACACATACCCTGAAAAAAACTCAAATCACTGACTCACAAGAGACGTGGAACAGGTGTTCGTACACGACTTGAAACAAACAGTGATGGCAGCATACCCATTCCCAAAAGAGACTGGTAATCATATCTGAAAAATGTAGATAATAAAATGGAGCTTTTCTCCTGCATAAGTAAACGACTGGCCAGGGATGGTGCTGACAAACACATTGTTAAATATTGATATGAAAACACTAGAGCCCTGGAACCACACAGAGGCTGACACACTCACATGTATATTTCTGCACCTGGCACATGCAGCATATCAGGGTCACGAAAAAGCTTTTGTAGGAACAGTTGATAGTGACATTGTTGTTCTAGCTCTGAGTTTGTTTGAAAAGGTGAGGCTTGCAGAATTATGGATTGGGTTTGGTAGTGGCAAAATTTTTGTGCATATTCCACACCAACAGCTACATGAGCTAGGCCAATAAAAGTCATCAGCGTTACCATTGTCTCACTCCTTAACAGGTTGTGACACAGCCTCCCATATTTTGAGCTGTGGCAAGAAGAGTGGCTGGAATGCATGGCAAAATACTCCTGAAATTGATTGCCCTTACTAACTATCCGGAATGTTTGACTCTGGGATGTGTGCATATGAAGCGCATTGAACGATTTGTTGTGTTGATGTAGCCTACAACAAGCCATATGCCTCTCCATCTGTTAATAATATCAGATATAATTTATTCTTTATTAGAGAATATCCCACCAACCCAAGCTGCACTCTTTGAGCACGTTATATTAAGAGATCTGTATTGCAAGCAAGTTTGATCAGAAATCAAGTAACCGTCAGCGAACAAATACTACCTGACTTTCGTATGGGATAACCATAGTAATATATGCTTGCCGTTTAGACAACCCTTGCAAGCAAGCAGGGCTTGTGTCATCCTCTTACACTGTGGTTGAGGGACATGACGCAATGGTTAGAGCGCGGAGCTTTGTCGATGTCGTTGCCTGCCGTGCGGTTTCGAATCCCGCTTGGTGCAGAATTTTCGGAGAAATATCATGTTTCCCCCCTCTCAATCTTGGGGCATTTTTAAGATAATGTGTCTTTGGGCAAAGCACATCACCCTGAAATGCTTCACTTGACTCAGATGAAAATGAATACCTGGTAGGACAGAGATGGCAATGTGTACGATACGTTCAATGCGCCAAAACGGCTGCAGGACTGTATGTTCCCCGTGGAGTTGAAATGGCACACGAATGAACAGTTCCAGTGACCAGGAGGTGAGATGTAAAGTCGGATGATAGGTTTTCAGCCTTGATATCAGACTATAAACCTGCACCTTTACCTTTTTACATGTTAGTGGAAGTGTAAATGTTGTAGAGCAGGTGTCAGATGCACATCACTGTGCAAGTGCGAGGGTGGATGTATTAACAGTTATGCTAAGTAAAATTTAAGTGATTATGAAAGCCTGAATAAGTTTATGTACCATGTGGCATTATATTGCTACAATGTTATCATTGTGTTACTAAAACACTTAGAGGTTGATCTGGTTTAATGTTGAATTGTCTGCTACACAATAATGCTACATTCACATAATGTTCAAACTTCAATTATCTAGAGCAGCATTACGTGGTTAATATGAAAGCCATGCAACCGACCGTCTATGACAGATTAACCAGTTCTTATGTTTAAATCTGTGGAGGGTTATTTTGCAAATATCCTCGTTTGGATGACACAGTTTTTAGCCCGTTTTCACTCGCTGGAAGATTTGCATTGTGGCGGTGAAACATAATTGTAAATGGATGAATGTTTGTAGTTATAATGTAGAAGTTCCATCTTCGATTTTTATATATACCAGAATTATGAATGGTGGACTTGTATGAGTGTCATTTTGATAACAAATGTACATACAATTTAATGATATTAATTTAATCAGATTTTGGCAAAATGTTGTATTGTGGAGATAAATGTACAGATTGTACATATGTGACTGTAACATTATCTACATAGTCTTATAAATAGCTTCATCATCACAGAACTGTTTGGCGCGGGCTGTGACAAAGTCTCCTCGTTTTTGTCACATAAATCTTCTTCTAAAACATTTGCACTGGTTACGGAATCCAATTTAAATTGTGTTCCCTGACCTACCAAACTCTGACCAGTGGACAACCAGTATATATCCTAAACATGCTACAGCCATCGCGAAAGGTACGGACACTTCGTTCCAGTCATCTAGATCAGCTGCATGTTCCACTGGTTAGACCGTGGTAGACAGCAGGGCCTTTTCTGTTGCTGTACCTAGATTTTAGAATGAACTTCCTTTAAAACAAAAATTAGTTTCCGAAAGAATTGAAAACTTATTTTTTCAGTCGAGCTTTTCCGACTTAAATCCTCAGTGGTCCGGTTACCAGACGATAAATTCAAACGGTTTTAGACCTATGAGTCAGATTACGATTATGTTTTTTGTCGCGCATCTGAGCTCTGATCACCAAGGATTTAGTCGCTATAGAAGTTTATTATTATTATTATTATTATTATTATTATTATTATTATTATTATTATTATTATTATTATTATTATTATTATTATTATTATTATTATTATTATTATTATTATTATTATTATTATTATTATTATTATTATTATTATTATTATTATTATTATTATTATTATTATTATTATTATTATTATTATTATTATTATTATTATCATTATTATTATTATTATTATTATTATTATTCCACCTTTTCGCGTTTGCAACCTATTAGCCCAGCTTGGCTCCCGCGAAAAATAAAAAGTATATGACCTGGGCTACAAGTGGTCCAAATTTGGTGCTTCTGGAACGATTTGAACCTGACTATTGCTATCAGACTATAAACCAGTGCACCTTTGCCTATAGGCCTACTTCCGATCGATAAACAAATGCAAAGTGTTTGGAGTTGCTCTTCCCTGCCAGTATTTAGTGCATTGAAATTCGAAAGCGTATTTAGTAAATTGGAATTTGTAAAACATTTATACAATGTTGGACCAACGTCAAAGACGTTGAGCCGACGTTGCATAAATGTTATACAAATGTTTTGTGTTTTCTGGGTAGTGGCCATCGTCTATACTAAAAGATAGGTATGAAAAAGTCCTTTAAAAAAAGAGTGCTAAAAATGTACAGACCTTAAACGCAAAACACACCAACGCGAACGCGAGCGTATGGGTGACCAAAAAATTGGTACCACAATCATTGCTACTTTAATGCAAGACTGTATTTGTGGAATACCCGAAGTGATTGTAAACAATACGTGGCATTGCTTCATCATTTTGTCCCTCTACTGCTTGTCTTCAGTTCAACGCCAGGAACACTACCGTAATTATCAGGTCAAATGTGTTTTGTGGCAGTCTTTGTTCAGAAAAAATATTGTTTCACCATGTAATAATGTGTACTGGGGGCTATGTAGGCTATACATGGAGCTATTGATGACTGGGGATAGTCGAACTTGAATTGCCGTCCACAGTGAACATAAGATAGATAAGATAAGATAAGATTTATTTCAAGTCGCACATAAAAACATATAACATTAGCTCTAACGAGCTAGTACAAGCGACATATGAAATAAAACAATAAATATAACAGCTAAAACAAGCAGGTTGGCTGGCAGGAAGTCATCATGAAATGTAAAAAAAAAAATATATATATTACGGATTATATAGACAAATAATTATAAAAAACAAAGAATGTACATGAGAAACATATATTGTTAAAAGTTACATAATCCATTTTGGCACATAAAAGTAGATTACCTGATTTTATAAAAAAACTTATGATGTATATGAAAAAAATAAATTATATGGCTAAAAGTTACGTAAAAAACATTTGTCATTTATTAATAATTGCATAACTGTATCACATTTTCGAGGGACCTACATCTAATTTTGCTCTCAATTAAATGAAAAAATAAGCTCGCAGGCCATCTCTGAAAGTTTTGAGGTCTCTGGTTATTCTCAATGCCTCTGGCAAAGAGTTCCAGATTTTAGGGGCCAAAAAACAAAAGGAATTTGTTCCATGTCGCACCCTCTTCATGAGAGGAATTTTCAGGATATTTTCAGAATTTCTTAAATTGCGGGTGCGACAGCGTTTTTCAATCAGTTCAAGGAGGTAGGTTGGTGCTAAGTCATTAAGAATTTTGAAAGTCTGAATGGCGATGTTCATTTGTCTTCCAACTTCCAGAGATGGCAAGCGAGCTTTATTCAGGAGGGACTCATAGGAGGCGGTATGGTTGGAATAAACACACTTTAGAGCCCTCTCCTGAATCTTTTCCATACAACGTGCATTTGGAGCACTACAGTGATACCAGACGGCTGAGCAGTATTGAAAGTGGCTGAGGATGAACGCTCTGAAAAGAGCCAATTTGGCCTTGATGTCAAGGCAAAACGACAGTCTTCTCAGAGCGCTCAGCTGTCTGCCAGCTTTCTTACAAATTTCTTCTGTGTGTATCGAAAAATTCAAATTTTTATCAATATTAATGCCTAAAAGTTTGACTACTTTTTCAGGTTGAATTATACAGCCGTCTAGTATCACTGGGGACTCAACTTTACAGTTAAAAAATATCAACTGAAATTTTTCAGGGTTGGCTTGCATTAAGTTAATGGAAAACCACCATATAGCTTTTGCTGCCTCAGCTTCGAGGCATGATTTTACAATTTGGAAATTTGGATGTGCAAAAGAAAGAGTGTTGTCATCTGCATAATTTGTGAGGCGTGCTCGTTTAAAAAAGTAGAAAATGTCATTTATGAATACATTAAAGAAAATTGGGCCAAGAACTGAACCTTGTGGCACGCCCTTAATGGTGGTTTTCCATGAACTGTGCACGTTACCTATCCGGACACGTTGCTCACGATCTGTGAGGTATGATTTAATAATTTTGATTGACTGATCCTGAACACCATAAGCTTTAAATTTTGCGATCAAAAGGTCATGTGGCATGCAGTCGAAAGCTTTGCTAAGGTCCATTAATAAAACACCAATTTTGTGATTTTTTAAAAGATCTTTACGCCAATTTTCAATAAGGGTGAGCAGCGTGTCCTGACAACCATAACCCTGCCTGAAGGCTGATAGGTGACAAGAGAAGACTGTGTTTAAAAAGGGAGTGATCCGGTGGGCTAAAACTTTTTCAAAAACTTTTGCTAAAATTGGTAAAATACATACAGTCGATAATTAGATTTATTTAATTTGTCAGATTTTTTGTATACAGTGATCACCTCTGCTTTCTTTAAGTTATTTGGAAAGGTGCCTTCATCTGAACCTTTGTTTATTATGATTGAAATAACTGGGGCAATTTGTAAAGAGGCATGTTTTAGTAATTTGGCTGGAATTTGGTCACATCCAGTTGCTTTCTTTGGATTCAGTGTTTTCAGAATTTTTAGCACGTCTTCTCTTGTCGCATGATGGAACTGAAAATTGTTGCCCTAAGAGTGTTGTTCAATTTCAATAATGCTAGGATGTTCCGTAACATCAATATTTTGATTCTGTCCAATATCTTTTGCAACATTAATATAATAATCATTCATAATCTCTGCAATTTCTTTTTGATTGCTTATAATTTTAGAATTTTCTGACAGGATTATATTTTCAGAAGAGTTGTTTCTTTTAGACAAAAAGGGTTTCACAGTATTCCAGAAATTAGAATCATTTTTCACACACTTTGTTTTTAAATAATTTTTCATGGATACCCGTCTCAGTTTCACACAGTAATTTCTTTGTTTTTTTATAATCTGACCATGTATTGTTGTTTTTATTTGTTAAGAATTTCTTGTACAGTCGTTTTCTTGTCCAAATTTCTTTCCTGAGACGGGTATTCATGAAAGGGGGCTGATCAGGCCTAACCTTCTTTGTTTTCAGGGGAGCATGATGTTCTATGACCTCCTTTAAACAATCAGTAAACTATTTCCATGCATGATTAGCGTTCTCTACATTTTCACATTTAGAGATTTGTGAGGTATCAATACTAGATGTATAATTTATTTTATTGTATTTTTTAAATAATCTATATTGGATTTATTTATCATGTTTAAATGGCACATGGAACCTCATCATTGTTGCAACCATATTATGAAAATCACTTACAGAATTTACAATATTTAGAGTATTGTAGAAAGTAGAGGATTTATTCACAAGAATCACATCTAAAAGAGTACCATGTTTAGACTTAAAACATGTAGGCCCCTTGACCAGATTATCTAAACCAAACAGTAGGCCTACACACATTTCTTTTAAAGCATTTGATGTTTTTTTAGTTAGATCATAATTTAGGTCACCACATGACGTAATTTGAATAATGAGCAGTAACGTTGTCTATTGTTTTACTGAAAATGTTTTTAAAGACAGCATCTGATGTACTTGGCGAATTATAATATGTCACAAAACATCATTTTTGTTTATTCAGCAGCGCTTCAATGATAAGACATGGAGAGTCTTCGGGTTCCAGGTCTTTCCTCTGGCGGGATGGTATATCAGATCTTATATACGCCATTAGGCCACCACTATGTTTACTTTTGTCTTTCCGATACATGTTGAAAAAATCTGCTTGGAATTGTTTATCAGGAAAAGTGTCATCAATTTTAGTTTCAGAGAATGCGAGAAAATCAACTATGTTCTCCCTTAATAAATGCTCTACTTAGTAGAATTTTTGTGTTATGCTGTTGATGTTTAAATGAGCAATTAGAAAATTTTGTGGGTGCTCCAATCTTTTTAACTTTATTTCTTGAAAACAATCCTCAAGTGTCTCATCAGAATAGCTGGTATTTTCAGGAAGACTTAAAAATGAATTTGATAAATAAAATGAATCGGGCTTTAGGCCACCTTTGTGCACATATAGGCTAAACTGGGCCAGGAGAACCTCCTGAGGATGGTGAGATGATTGAGATGACACTGTCCTCCAGACACAGGATTCGAAATTCGAGCCCTGGCGGTCTGAGGCCGAGCACGCTACCTCTCGGTCACGGAGGCTCCCCACAATACTAACTTTCACACGTGGATGGGGAAGAAACAATTTTGTTTCTTTCAAACCGCCGAGACCGGGAACCGAACCCCGGACTCTGGCGTGAAAGGCAGCGGTGCTAACCACTACCCTAGGGCCCCCGCCCAATGAATTTGATGCCTGACTACTTTCTGTACTAGAAACGTCAGATAAGTAATCCACTCTAATTACATCTTGGGCACTATTTGCATTCCAGGTTTGTGCTGCTGTAGACCAGGCTGAGTCTTGAAATTCGCCGTTCAAGACAGTTGGGAACATGTAAACATTGTCAGCATGTGCACTGTCACTACAAAGACTGCACATCCAATTATTTGTACAGTTCGCATGTATCCAGTTTTGAAAATAAGAACAAAAAGTGCGCACATCCCCTCGGATTTTTTTGGCCCTCACATACTTGGCAGTAATAAGGGACGCACCATTTGATTTCTGGGGGGGGGGGGCCTAGATTATTACTTTCAGTTATGTTTTTTTTTTCTGAAAAATTAGCACACAATTTTTTTTTTTAGCACCGACCTTGAAACAAACATTTTTTTTTGTCCCTGGAAAAAAAATTAAACATTTTTTTTGTGACAGCTCATATTTAATTAAGTATGTTGACAAATGTCATGCACTGCCCTTGATGAAGGTCAGTCTCTGACATACATACAGTAACTGCGGCTGTATTGAAGGGGACACACCGGCCTGACCTGCTTCTTCAGCCCTGAGAATTGTTGGTGATATACAAGGATCTAGTAGTCATGGTGATTTTTTTTAATGTGCAACATGCCGTTTATACTAGTGTTTGAAATGTAATACTCTCCTGAAACCTAGTACCGGATACCAGTGTAAGTGGTAGGCCTACTCATACTCATGACCTTAAATACGGTATACCTTCTGTGAAGCTTTGATAACCAAATAGGTCTACTTAATAAATATTTATTTTGACTCACCTTTCATTCTAGAAGCAGCATAATCTGTACGCATCATTTGGCGATCTGTTGTCTTCAAACTAGGACGCAAGCAACTATGACTTGAATACTATGTGGTAGAGCGGGTTTGGGTATTTCCGAACGGGGGGTATTTCCGAACATTGCTAATATATTTCATCCCGTTGCTGGCTAGACATGAATAAATTGTGTCAGGCAGAGCTGCCCGTTGTGCGTGACTGTTCTGTCACGCACCGTTATTATGGACCAATTTCATATCCATTAATTTTGCTTTTTTAAAAAGTCGCTTTCAAAATGTCGTAAAGTAGACAAGTCTTTAAAAATTAAGGTAATTACACGGAAGGAGGTAATGGTCTATTTATGATATGTATTATCAATCCTGGAATTATTATTTATATGGGAAAATGTACCTTGCAATGCACCTTCTAGATATAAAAACATCAAAGAACAATTTTTGGTCATGATACTCTGGTTCCCAGAGCCACACTACGCGGCGTGGCCGAGCTTCATGTAGCCTCTGGTATGCCCCAGTGGCGAATGTTTGTGACTTGTTGCTATTTTTAGATGAAAATAGGGTAATCCCCGATTTCAGCCATTTTTAAAGGTCACTCCCCGGGATAAAGAGTTGTTCACAGTATTGTATTCCCCCTTTGACGCATTGCCTATGACTTGACCCAGAAAATTATTCACTGGCCTCAATAGCCCAGGCATGATGGTCACGTGACTAAGAGCCTTGGCCAATACCCGGCCATAAATGAAATTGGCAGGGCTCGCCAGGCAATGGTCATGATCATAGATATAGGGAAAATCTATGGTCATGATAGCCTTATCATTTGGGACGTGTTCGGAAATAGACCCATCAATTAATTTGATTTCGTCCAATTACGAGCACTACACCACAGTTTCACAGCGAATGCGTCATTTCGAAAGGAAATACATCAATGGAGCGATTTGTAGGCCTGCAAACGGTTGTGACGTTACTATGCGGGTTTGAAAAGTAATATGAAGGAAACTATGAAAAAAATCTCAGATTTCAATAGATTCGGGTAATCTCGAACAGTTGCATTTCCTAATATTTTTTTGTTTTATATTTTTTTTTGTGGACGAATTACAATTGACATTGATTCTATTTGTATCATATTTGAGTATACTGCGCATGTTCCTGCTTCTAGACTGGTTATTTTCCCTTTAGATTAAAAAATGGGTGGGTGTTCGATTATACCCTACTTGGTGTTCGACATTACCCCCTCTATTTCGAGTATACCCGCCGTTACCTTGAGTACTACAACTTCCTGTACAACTTTCAGATTCATGAATGGCCGTGCACGTGGTTAATTACGTCATCAATCATAGTTTCATTCATCAACTGATGTCACGTGGGGAGCTGATAGACAAATGGGGACACCAGACATCAAGTGCAGAGGCTTAGGTGTTCGGAAATACCCGAACCCGCTCTAAACATTCGCAAAAAAATAGAAAAATATCACATTCTTTAATAGACAAAGAGCCGACCAGAAACAAACAAAAAATACATTAGTAAAGCCGCGTCCAATTTCACTGTTAAATAATAACTTGTCGCGATCTTGAGAATTTTCCTAGAAATATTTTGCCCTCCAATTATTCCTTGTAAGTCGTTTATTTCAAATTCCACTTTGATGAGCCTCTTCAAAAATTATCAACAATTAAAATTATCAACAATTTTTTTTGGCACAATCTTTCAACATATTATTTTTTTATGTACAAGTTTTCAGCATATATTTTTTTTTACAGAAATTTGAAAAACAAACATTTTTTTTCAAAAATAGTCTAGCCCCCCCCCCCCCAGAAATCAAATGGTGCGTCCCTAATTTGCCTGGGGACCTGGGTTTGGCGATATATCACCGGCAACGATGAGCGATAATAAGAGATATTGCTTGCTCACTGTGACAGCTACAGATTGTTTACACTTGCCGGCTCCGGCGTTTCTCATCCGGCCGATTAGAAAGTTTAATGATGTCATATATCTAAAGGATATTGTTTTTACAGGCATGAATGCATAGGCAGGGTCAGTGGTGTTACCATCTTAAACCTGTACGTATTTGGCTTAAACTGTCTCCAAAATATCAATAAAAAGACCAAAATCATGAGAGTGCCATTCAGTTGAAAATTCCTTGCCGCCATCTTAAAAAAAAAAAAATATATATAATATACGGAAGACGTTCCGATGCTACAACATCATCTTGTTTAAAACGCACAGAATTGGGCTTATAATTAGCCAGAGCCTTTTCTACTTCTAGAAGTCGTGGAATTGTTAAATATATTTCATGAACATCCAGTTTTCATTAGTAGGCCTTGATGTAACTCGTGATGTTGTAGGCCTACTTCTTATTGTTTCTCAGAAAATAAATTTAGCTCTCTTCCTTGTGTCAAACAATTATAACAGTCCAGCTGTGGTACAAGATTGGTATTAAGTTGTTGCTTTATGTCAGAAAGTATGTTGAAGCAAAATCACACAAATTATGTATTATGTAGGCTAGTTATTTTGAGCAAAATATGATGGACATCACCTGAAGAAGAGAGCTAAAACAATACATCTTTGCAAATTATTTATGTAGCTGTTGCTGGAGCAAGTGCATTTTCAGGGTGTACCATAATCACACACACAAGCACGTTAGCCCGGTGTTTGAAGGTGAGGGGGAGGGGGGGGGGGGGGGGTTAATTGTTATGTTATTTGAAAAGCGGATGAAAGCATTACATGTCAGCTGATATCCATTCATTGCCTGAATAGAATAAGGCTGAAATGCAGGCAGTTTGTCCTGGTTGGGTCGCCCTATTATCCTATAAATACTATATTTCATAATGAAATTACATTTGCCTAATGCTGTTTCGATGCAGGGCCAGTCTTGCAGACGTATGCCCACCATTGAACCAACCTTAAGGGTTTACTATGAACTGTAGTAACCTTTAATTTTCTAGATTTGACAATTAAAATAACAGTTGTACTTCTATCAATCACGAAACGTCCACTCAATGTTGTTTTAATATTTGGCCTGCGTCGCAGACAGTGATACAACATTAAACCAACAGAGAGTCAAAATCAATGTGTTTACTGGGCCCTCCGAATGTGTTTCAATTTCACAAACAAATATATATCTATATAAAAGTACAAACACTCAGTGGGGACTTTTGAAATTTGAAGTCTGAAATCTAAAACTCCAATTCAATATGGCTGCCAAAAAACCCATGAGCAGAATTCCAATCAATCTGTCACAATAAAAAACCCCAACAAAATTCAAAATGGCCAACAAAAAACTCATAAAACGTAGTCCAAACATTATTGTTACTTGAAAAATCACAATTCCCTTCTACTTTTGTAATGTTTTGAATAACTATAAATTCCTTAATGTGTTATTAATTTTGAGTGGCTTTGTCCTTGATATTCCACTCTTTGACGTTGGCAAGCAGTCTGTTGTCTTTAAGTTCAGTAATCATTGTTTGTGTGTTGCTCTGTAGATAAAACGAGGACATCTGATGTAGGTCACCTTGTTCTCTGCCTTTATCACCCCTTTGTTTTTTTGCTGTTTATTTTGCCTATATTGAAAGGCAATATAATAAACGAAATATATCTAATATTGAGGATCCATGCTCATCAAGTCCACATAATTTCTGGAACAGTATGGTTTATGATAATCTTCACTCTTGTACAGTGACTCAACACTCCGAGCGGAGAGAGTGAAATGATAATCATGATAATATGTTTCTCACTTACAATGAAGACGTTGTACGTGATAAATAGAAAAAAATGATTTTTCGTCATTATACAATGCAGCTTTGATTTCCCAACATGACGATTGATTTCCCAACATGACGATCAATATACATAGTTAATTAATATGAAAGAAGATGTTGAATGCAATTTGTTACAAAATGATAATAGTAATAATAACTATTTAAACAGTAATATATCTTAAGAAAAATGTATTAGATGCCTCAAACCACACAAAGAAGCAGGGTATGATAGTATATGTAACAAAGTTTTGTGTAAGTCACAAATCACTTATGTACTGTATAAGGAAAAATTCCTTCACTATGGAAACTTTGTAATATAACACCTGTACCTAAATCTGCTATGAAAAAGATCCTCATGTACCTATTAACTATTGTGGCATCAGTCTGTTATCATGTGTTGGGAAAATGTATTCGTCCTTATTAAGTAATAAAATTTTATCTTATTGTGAACTATGCAATATTTTAGTTGATGAGCAAAACTGTTTTAAGAAAAACAGGTCATGTAAGGATCATATTTTTAACCTATCTAGTATTATACGCGACAGGCTCAATAATGGTAAACCAACATTTGCAGCTTTTTTAGACATGGAAAAAACATTCGATAAAGTGGACAGGATCTTGATTTTGCTCAGACTATTACAATATGGGATAGATGACAAAATCTACTACTCAATTAAGAATATGTATGTAGATAATATTGCTCGTGTCAAAGTAAATAATCTTTTTATCGACTGGTTTAATGTGTCGTCAGGAGTTCGGCAAGGTGATAACCTTTCTCCTGTTCTTTTTAATCTTTACATAAATGAATTAGCAATAGAGTTAAAAAAATGAATTATGGTGTTGATATCGGCGACTAAAAAGTTTGTCTATTATTATACGCTGACGATATTGTGATTATTGCAGAAAATGAAAATGATCTTCAAATCCAACTAGACTTTATTAATCAATGGTGTAAGAAATGGCGTCTCAACATTAACTATAATACATCTAATGTAATTCATTTTAGGAAGCGTAATGATCGCCAATCAAACTTTGTATTCCTTTTCGGCCACTTACCTATTTGTACTGTGCAAACATATACATACCTAGGAATAGTTTTAGACAAACATTTCACATTTTCAGAATGTATTAAAACCCGCACAGACGTGGCTGGGAGGCTTTAGGAGGTTTAATATCAAAATGTCAAAAATTGAAAGGCTTGGGATATGATTCTTACTGTAAATTAGTTGTACCAGTTCAAGATTACAGGGCAGTAATTTGGAGCATTGTAAATTCAAAAACAGCTGAAAAAATTCATGAAAGAGCAATGTGATATTATCGGAGTTCATAATCTCATTCCTCTTCCGCCTCTTTTTGGGGAAATGGGCTGGTCCGCTGTTAAATATAGACATCACGTGCAAATATTAAGATTTTGAAAAAGGGTAATTAAAACTCCTGGACATAGATTACTTAACCCGTTTGTGACGAGGCCCGGAGATCTCCGTGATTCAGGGAGACCATTCAGATACGAGGCCCGGAGATCTCCGGGTTTGATTGCATGAGATAACTATGACGTCATAAAATAATCTCGTTTCAGAAACAGCGCAGTAGCATAATAATCTCGTGTTCAAAGGGTTAAGCATATTTTTCAAAGAGACCTAGCGTTAAGCAGAAAACCTAATTGGAGTCATGAAGTATTAAAGTTATTTAGATTGTATGGCCATGCTGCTGACAAAAATAACCCCACTATATATTTTGTTTAGATAGAATTTCTAAATTGTCTCGTGAATTTTCAGAAACTAACTGGTTAAATGAAGTAAACCAAAAACCTAAATTACGCACCTATATTTTAATAAAGAAAACACTAAATCCATCAGAGTATGTGAAATCTTATATGTCAAATCATAAATGCAGCTTAATGGCACAGTTTCTAACTGGTATTCTCCCATTAAAAATTGAAACAGGTCGCTTTAAGAAAATTCGAGACACATTATCTGGTAAGCTTCGCTGTTTAAATAGTCAAGAAAGAATTTCTGAAATGTGTACCTTAAACGAACCCGAAGATGAAATACATATTTTATGCTCATGTACCCTTTATATATCGTTTAGAAAACTACTTTTTGATAAAGCAATAAACTTTAATGTTGACTTTCAATCATTTTCAAACACTAATAAATTCATTTGACTAATATTCAACAATTTGAGAGATGCCGTTAACTTTTTGTCAGCTGCATTGCAAACAAGAAGCAGTGCACTTTTTTCTGTGAAATAATATTTTATTATTATGATTGTAGATGTACTGCTCTGTTTACCAGTTGTTTACCGATCTGTGCGCTTATAGTTTCCTGTCTGTGCCGGCAAGCGTGGATTATCTGTTACATGGAACATAACTTGTGACGGAGAACCCACGTGACTGCCCGTACAGCCAGTTCACAGCAATGAATATAAATATATCTTTTATTTTTCTTTTTACTTTTCCAATAGACAAAAGTGACTGGTAAGCCATAATAGGCTGGATATACTATCTTCATCATTGATTGATATTGTATACTTGTACATGGTATATCTGTCACTATAATAAAATAAACATAAATAAAATATTTCATACTTTCACGCTTTGTAGTAAAGTTTCCTGCTTGTTTGCGTCAAGTGATATGACCTGTGCTTTTCTATCTTTTTCAAATACAGTAAAACCTGTACATACCGGAATGCCTTGGGGACAAAGTTTTATTCCGGTTTGGACAGGTTCCTGTCTGGACAGGGTTTTTGTTTTTGGAGAGGAACAAACAACTATAACTTGTACAATTGACATGAGGGTTATAATTCAGGGTGCATCGTCGGGAGGACTACAAATGATAGGTGATATGCAAAAAAAATGATATAAATAAAGACACAATTTTTAAAAGATGTTTTATTATATTAAAATAATAAGCAGATAAAATTCATACTGATCTATCCGCCTGTATTGCTGTTTTCATAAGAATTGCCTCTTTAGCACCGAACTTCAAATAACTACATTTTTGTAATTGTGTGTCACATATTGCACACACGGAGGCATTTTTCATTTTAAAAACATTGATTTTTACCGCCCAATCTAAAATAACATTACATTCTTGTCTGTCACATATTTCAGACACGGAACATATTTGTTAACAGCGGTATCAGCCCGTTTAAATATCAGAGCAATAGGAGAACTTATAGCCAAAAAAACAATCTAGTTTTCGTGAGACTTATTTTCGTTTAATAAACTGATATGTTTGTGACATGATACAAACTTTTAATCTTTTATTAGTCCACAATTCTGTTACAATATTTTTTTAACTAATTATTTTATTAATCCATTAAGTTGTTAAAATACCATACCAATCTCAACTTAAAGGTGTCGACAATTAATTTCTTTAGCGCATGAATGGTGTAACCAACACTAACTTCGCTCCTTTCCCGTTGCATTCGGTTTGGAGAGGGTTAATTAGTATTGTTTTGAGTGTAATTAATTCAGGACCAAATAATTATTACGGTATAGACAGAATGTGTACAGGTTTGTGTAGGGTCCGGTATGTACAGGTTGTACTGTATTACATTTTGACATTATTTAAACTGTAATGGTATGTCAACGTACTGCACATAATGGTACAAATTCAAATAAATTTACTTAAATGACTTCTATAGCACATAACGCCTCGGCGTTCGGAGGTGCTGCAATCTGTATCAGTGTTTGTATTGAAGAAGTGTTCCAGTTTAATGTTGATGTTATAATAGCTAAGAGTCCAATCCGGAGGAATCTTCGTACTTCAATGCATTTCAAGGTTTCTAATAAAATGTTATTTAATTTTGACATCTACAGTTTTAAAACTTTATTATTCGTTGTTTTCTTTATTTTGTTTATTATTTCCCTTATTATTACAAAAAAAGGTGTAAGATGCTTCACTGCTCACGTTATGACAACAAGTAATACAACATGCTGATATCACGTGAATGAACGATAACCATATTCGAGCTGAAATTAAATAAATAAAAAGTGGTTTTGCGTAATCCTTTTCTTTCAAATATTTAAAAGAAGAAAATCATATGTCTCAGAAAGTTTTCTTAGGTTTATATTAAGGTATTGAAGAAAATAATCATCTACCGGGAAATGCGATTAAACATATTTTCAGTTTGGCGGCCATTTTTGATTTTCAACTTTCTAGAAAAGCAGAGCCAAAATAATGATGCTCAGCGGCTAAATTTCATCATTTGCCACTAGATCAGCTGTGTACCAAATAAGGTGCTTTAGTCCGCCCGGTAAATATAATGCTAAAAAATGACGCTAAGAAACCTGACTAGTATTCTCGTCAGCTCTAGTGGCGTACTGGTTAAGGCACTGGCGTGATGACTCGAGGGTTGTGGGCTCGAATCCTATCCTTTTTTTAACTTATTCTAGACCTTAGCATATATTTTTTCTCACAGAAAATACATGTTTATCTATTGGTTTTTCACAATTTATAGATATACATAGCCTATGTATATTTTTATATACTACTACGTATCACTGAACTCTATAACCTAATAACGAAAATGATAAACGTATATATAGGCCTATGTGTTGATAATAAGTTATGTTAAATTTTCACTCACCTGGTGTGGAAATTATGTAGAACAGCGTCGTAAGTAAGTGGCTAAGTAACTACAACTAGATATTAGCTTCTTGTCAGGTAATTTATAAGCTGCGTGCAAAAGGTGATTTTTATGATTGCTCATGATATCTAATTTCTCATGAATTAATTTTCATTCTTCTCGCGTGTAATGTCATGTATAATAATAGGTCTGCTGGCCTCTGGTATGCAGCTTCATCGTCACCAGGCTCTTAACCCTTTAACCGCCAAACTACTCAATTTGAATTTTCACCCACTTGAAGTTGTGTCTCGCTGACGCGATCCACAACTTCAAGTGAGTGAAAATTATTCAAATTTGACAAAATGGAGGTCAACTCTTTTCAAATCTTGCAGGCTGATGTCACATTTTATCTTTAACATATTTAAAATGTAATACCTAATGTGCTAATTAAAAATGAAAACCCGAATATATGCGGCACCGGCGGTTGAAAGGTTAATTCTCAAATCATAACCTTTAAAACGCTAATCGCGATTATATTTTTAATTTGTTTTATTAGCCAGTCAAATCACTGATATTGGTATTGAAATGTAAATTTAAACATAAAAAATTGCGAGTGTTTGATCACGAGACTCAAATATGAGTAATTTTCTGCCACTCAAAGTTGTGGATCGCGGTAGCGAGACACTACTTCAAGAGTGTGAAAACTTAAATTATTTAATTTACCGCTTCACGGAATAACTATTTTTAGTAATATTCTCTTACAACACATTTACAACAGCATATTATTCATCGCATGGAATACGGGATACTTTGTGTCTATTATTATAATGGACAAATAGGACATTGTTGTTATGATCCTGAGATTGAATTCGACAGAATCACCCACCGTCAAATTAATTGCAACTGTCTGGGTTATATAATGTTATAAGTGTCGTTTGTCGTGTATCATAGACCTTCGTTCACAGAAAAATACAAATGAAAATTTTTATAATTTCAAGTTTACAGTTCATATAGGAACAATGTTTAATTAACTCCAGAAAAAATGAGATTATTGACGTTTTCACCCACGTGAAGTAGACCTAGTGTCTCGCTATCGCGACCCACACCTTCAAGTGAATGAAGTTATATTTGTTGAGGAGTACTAATATTATTAATGCTGTAATTTAAAGTGAAAATAAAATGTTTTAAAAATGCGCTACTAGTACTGAAATGATTAATTGAATGCCATCACTTCGCATACACGAGATATTGAGCCAACATTGGTTCAATGTCTCGTGTTTGCTGGGTTGGCGTCAAGGAGCTCCTGTTAAAAGACAGTCAAGAGGGAGGGGTCTGGCTGTCAATTTACCGAAACATCCGGCCTCATACTGCTTTAATTGGCTTGGGTAGCCACAGAAAACACGAGACGTTGAACCAATGGAGGCTTAATGTTGGGCCAGCGTCGCAGCTAGTAGATGTATCATTCAGTATTGCGTACCGCGAATACAAAATGGCCACAGAAAGCTTAAGAGAAAAGAAACACGAGAACAACTAATAATCTGAGAGAAGAAAATCGTCCATCCTCCCCCTCGCACGTATTTTAAATTAAAAGGAGAACATATGCAGACACCGGAAATTGTCCAAGCGGCCAGTCTTAAACTGGATTCGGGCTAAACTGGGCCGGTATTCTCGTACAAATCGTAGGCTTCTGATTGGTCGAGATGACCATATCGACCAATCAGAAGCCTACGATTTATCGTAACTTGTACGAGAATACCGGCCCTGTGTGTTGGTTACAGTTATTGAGCTTAACCCTTTAACCGCCGGTGCCGAATATATTCGGTTTTTTACTTAATTATTGCCACATTCAGTACCGCCTTTAAAGCATGTTAAAGCCGTGTTGTGACATCAATCAGCACGATTTGAAAAGAGCTGACCTCCATTCTGTCAAATCTGAATAATTTTCACTCACTTGAAGTTGTGGATCGCGTCAGCGAGACACAACTTCAAGTGAGTGAAAATTCAGATTGAATAATTTGGCGGTTCAAGGGTTAATATACTACGAATCTTGAAATAATACAACGAGTTGACCACCAGCAGCACTCACGTACGGCTGACTAATTGCTTCGGTGTGATTTTTTTAATTTTAAACAAGCCCTAATATCAGTCTGTCATCACCCATAGAACTCCTTGATATTGACCGGGATATGTATAATGACTTAATATTATGGAAGAGTACATCATGGACACATTTTAGCTTGTCGACAGACAAGCTTATAACTGACGTTTTGGGGAAAAAAGGTATGTCCTTTTACCCTCAGCCTCTATGTATACTCTGCCTGTGCATGTCAGAAGGCATTATCTGCTCATTTGTAAATTAACCATTTACTGCTTTTTCACCGGCATGAGGATTTTACCACAAATTAGAGTTAGCGATAAAAACGTGCTTATCCTAACCATGTAGTTATGGAAAAAATAGCCCTAATTTTCTTGGAACTTCAACTTCCAGGCCCCTGGGCCAGTTCCCTGGGGACATAATCGGGACACTATTTGCGGAGTTCTAAACTTGACAAATATTTCTATGATGTTTGCTTTTTTGAGGCAGCCGGTGAAATGTGGCCAAGGGCTATGACTTAAAAATTATGAAATTAAATAAAAATACTATTATTTTGAAAAAAATTACGAAGTTTTGGTAATTTTCTTTTAGTGTCCATCTGAAAAATGGTAAAATGCGGTTTAAACATCCTATTTGGCAAAAAAACACCAAAACTCGTTAGGTCCCAAGGGTCAAGTTAAATAAAAAAATGCAGTGAAAAAATCTTAGCTTTTACGGGCTCGTAGGCCAGATCGGGCTCCCGGCCTAACTGGGTAACGTCTCATGGCAGCATTACAGTAAATCGGCTCTATTGGGCTTTTTCTAAATATATATAATACATGGGTATCAACTTCAACACTCATTCTTCTTTTATTTGAAGTCCATGTGTGACTTTGGCCAGGAGCTGGAGCAGTCACTGGCAAGATTATTTGTAGTGCTGTTCCAGCATGCCAGCAGCGCTTGCGCGACTTGATGACTGGGGCTGAAATCTTGAAGATGCGCTGTAGGCCTACTTACACATCAACATCTATACATATGCATGTAGCCTACTATCAATAAATAATCAGGCAACAATGTCCCACCTGCCTTTAAAAACTATCACCCTGACGTCAAAAGCTAGCTCCATCTCTGTTTTTAAGTCGCCCCATGTACTAAAGAGTGCCGAAGAAAAACTCTCGCCATGAAAATTTATTTAAAATAGAAAGGATAATTACATTGTGCCGAGTACTTTTGTAGACTTTACTTGGCCTTTATCAAATCATAATTAATTTCTCTTTCCGATGATATCAGAACCAACTTTATAGGTCAAATAATTTTTGAGCTACAAATAACTAAATGACTGTGAAATTAATAGAACAAAGTTGGCCATTTCAGTGCATATGTATTCCTATCCATAATTGATATTAATAATTTATTAATTGAATTGTGTACCAGTGATAATTCTCACCTTTGCAGATATAACAGTGGCGGATCCAGGATTTGACTGGCAGGGGGCGCCACATTTTGAATAAGAAGTTACATAGCACCATCTAGTGGCTGTTTTGCGGTGATCGCTCTGCAGGGGGATATTACTATATACAATAATTTAATGTGATCTAACCTAGCAATTACTACTGGCTTTCACTTGTGCTACGTACGGATAAAAGCTAGTTTGGGTGGACGTGTATAGGCTGATAGGGATAGGATCTGACTTGTGATAGGCTCACCTTTCTATTATGACAGCATTTCCTCAGCTCACTTGGGAAAACCACAGCCTAACAGAATTGACACAAATGATTTCCATTTTACGGGCAACATTTTGAGCTGTGGTATGAGGGAAGCAAGAGGGTAGATTTGAATCTAGTGCATGATGCAGCGAGCTGCATTTCTGCTACCACATTCCCAGCCTGCTGAACCTCAGTGCCGCATTGTCATTCAATGACTCGATAGTTGTAAGCTATTACTCATATTCAGACATTTTATGAGTAAAACATGTATTATGATGAATGTTTCATTATGGGGATTGTGTATCTATAGTAACCATCTATGGTGTAGGATGTAGGCCTACACAACAAAGGTGGACAACTGAGAGTGTAGCATTTACGCAAGCATTGTAACGTCATATAGCATCAAAAAACAAAACACAAAGCATTGAGTCAACGTTGATTGAATGTTGGACCACCACCTTCAACGTGGGCCCAACTTTGAGATTCTGGGATGTGCCAGCATTGGGCCAGCATTGGGTTAAAGCCTCTGAAGTGTTGGGTTAGCGTTTGCATTGCTGGCCCAAGGTTGGCCCAACATTAAGCTGGTGAATTCTCATATGTGTAGAGACACTTGGCACCCACTGTCCACATGCAGAGGTGGTCCACACATGAGTACTACTGTGTACCTGTGTAGATGCAGCGCCATTCAAAACGGCAAACGCCCACAGAGGTTGTTTGTTATTCTCCACACAGAGATGTCGCTGTGGTCGCCCCTGCCTAAAGAAAGGCTGACACATCTAATCATCGCTTGCTTTCAAATTTAGGTTGTTGACGGAAGGGTTAAAATGTAGATTTTTTGAAAAATAGACTTGTTACCAGATTATAACATGATATACCATCTGGCCAAGTGTGCAACAGGTAAACGCATGGCGAAAGTGCCTGCCTCTCGCTGTTGAAATATAGATTATCGAACGCTAAATTAGACTCCACAGGTGTGAACATCTGAATTGTACAAAATGTTGATTACAAGGCAGTCAGACGCATGGTACAAATTATGTTTCATTTCGTGTTAGATTTTGAGCATTGCTTTGGAAAACCTCAAGGTCAGACCATTACACGGGTAAAGCTGTATACCTTCAAATAACTTGAAATTTTGAGTAAGCGTTATATTTTTCAGGAGTCGTTATTTAGGCTAAAAGATTACATTGGTTCTACTACTAATCTACATTCCACAAATGTCTCACAAGAGCAGTGCACGATCTGGAGGGTACTGTCCTAACTCTGATTCCACCACATACCAATGTTAGTTTCAACATAGGTCTAATACAACAAAGAATTAAATGATATAGGTGGATAAAACCCTTTTTTGGGGGATGATTGGTTTAGAATTGTATGAAAACTAAAAGCCACAATTTGGATGATTTGTGTGCCGTAGCAACTGTAGCATCCCTGCAACCCCAACTGCTGGAAATCTTTATTCTTATTATATTATAATTTTCCCTTATAGTGTGAAAAAAACCCTGGATGGCATGACCTTGTTGTTGACCTTTCACAATTAATCTATGACGAAGGGTTATTAACTAGATGTTCCATTAGCACAGCAAATATCATGAATATGAAGGTCTCCACCTTCCACAATAAAAGCTCCTTGGTAATGCAGTAGCGATGGGGCTATATCACATCAGTGGTCAGAGGTCATCTTAGATATGCAAACTAGGTGATTTTCGCACTCAAGCAGGGCAGCACATCAGAGGGTGTTCAGAATTTTTTGTGCGCAGATCGGATGAGTATTGGCCACAGGAGAGCGTTTATGTCGATTTGGAAGAAAGAGCCACCTGAAAAATGCAAATTAGATGCTTTTCGAACTCAACCAGGATCATCTATCAGACGGTGTTCAGAAAAAAAACGTGAAGATCGGATGAATATTGGCGATCGGACAGCGTTTATGTCGATCTTTGATATATTAGCACATGATGGTCATCTTCTATAAGCAAATTAACTGATTTTCGAAACAGGAGTATACATCAGAGCGTGTTCATAAAAAAATTGCGAAGATCTGATCATTTTGGCGACTGGAGAGCGTTTACTTTAATCTTGGATATGCAAATTAGCCCATGTCGGCCATCTTAGATATGCAAATTAGCTGATCAGAGGGAAATAATTGCAAAGATCGGATGAATATTGGCGATTGGACAGCGTTTATGTCGATCCTGGTATGCAAATTAGTCCATTGCGGCCATCTTGGATATGGGCAATTTCACGTAAAGGGCACACAAAATGTCTCATAGCATGTCAAAAATAAAAACCTTCCATGTATGATAATTTCACAGCTTTTCACAGAGATGTCATTCCCCAACATCAGTTAAATTTCCAGAGCTTAATTATGCCCATGAATGAAGATATTGACTTGTGAAATGTATGCTTTATTTGCGTGTACTGGAGGGGACATTTGTTTTAACAATCATTAGTCTCTGCTCAAATGCTAATAATGTAGGTGATTTGAAAATCCTAACCCCTCAATTTTTTTTTTTATTGTCGTGTTTCTAAAGGGAAGATCACTATGTGTTGTACGCGTATTTCACATGTATATAGATTTGATATTTATTTAAATGTGACAAATGAAATTTTGCAATACACTCAAGTATGAATTGTACAGCATTTACTTCGACAGCTCAACAAATTAGTGCTCTGACATCAACTAAATATACACATATAGCTTGAATACTATATATGACATATTTTGTGCATTTTTACAGTGCTTTTTCATGCGAATCCTCTGCACAATTATATGTGTGACAAACTGTATTGGAGGGGACATTTTTTTAACGGTTGAAATAACAACATCACAAGTGCTATAAATGCATGCTTTAGATCAGTAAAACATGATATGTTGCTCAACATTTCATATTCTAATTTTGCTCCAATATATATTGTTATTATTCAACATTTTGTTTTCAAATTGGGCTGAAGTAGCATAATTGTATAAACTTTGCTAAAATAAAATGATGTTTAAGTGGTTTATCACGGGTAAAGGCCGCAACTATTTGTCTGCATCGTATTAAACACCATCAAGGAAAAACAATGGAAAATAATTTTGATTTTTGTGACATAACTTGGACAATGTCACGGTGTTCAAGCTAATATCATAAAATGTACTGGAGAGGACATATTTTTTTTAACAACAATAACAAACCTGTAAGCATGAATGATCACTCAATAATTCAACTCAATAACAAGTAAACTACTAAAAAGAGATAAAATAGCATCATCAGTCATAGTTTACAAACATCTACATTACTATTATTCCAATATAACCGCAGAGACAGTTAGTGTATCCATCCCAACCCCCTCACGAAAGTCTAGAAAGCATTTTGTTGGCACATCCTTCCCTTAAACCTGACATTTTGTTTTATACTATAAAACAAAATGTGATGTGTATGGTATAAAACAGAATGTGAGGTTTGAGGGAGGGATATATATGCCAACAAAATACTTTCCGGGCTTTCATGAGGGGAGTTGGATAAATTATAGTACTGGGCTAGGTATCTGGGATGCTTTGCCTGATATCAAGCATATAGTAAATAATGGGCAATAGTCAGCCATCTTGCATTTGATAGAGTTGAAATTTGTCAAGGTATATAAATGAAAACAACCATTTTCAAATGCATATTCCTCCCTTATCTTCACTTCATCATGGCTGTTAGGAGCATAAGCTCTTTGTAGGGTCTAGCTAGCTAACATACCGTAGTTTGCCAGATATCAGGCATATTCAATAATTAAATAATTGCCGCAAGTCTGCTATTTTGCATGTGATCAAGTTCAAATTTGTTAGGTCACAGCTGTCACTCCCTGAAATCTAGCATTTTCTTTTTACTTTGTTACTTAGTTGTAGTGTAACTGTTTTATTGTGCTAATGTACCGTACACAATATATTTATGTACAGTGGTTTAAAAATAATATTAACTCCAGCCGATCTTGAGCTTATATAATTGGATACAAATTTTTGTATGTAATGGTACATATAATTAAAAAAATAATAATACATACCTCAAACTGAATACAAATTTACATGCATGCATCAATAGCCCTACCATTATTTTACACCAAGCTACGTTTTTACTACGGTAAAGCAATTACTGGTTAACTATTTTAGTATGGTACAAATGATAATTTATCATGTTTATATAACAATACCGTACCTCTCACTCCAGCCTAGGCCTATATCTACAAATCTGGGATATATTTGTATTCATAACAAGACCTATTAAATTTGATTTTTTTCATATATCCCGATAATCGGCTATTTTTAATTTGCCAAAATATCTCCCTGAAACCTCACATTTTGTTTTAGCATAATAACCTTTGAACTATCTGGCACATTTTAGCAGATATCACGTATATTAAAGTAGGCCTAAACATGACGTCATTAGGCCAATTCCTATTTTATACCGGATGCTATCGGCAGTAACAGCGGTTAAAATCCAGTATTCAGCCATTGTTATTATGCGACTACATTTTTTGCCTTTATTGGCCCATTACTGGTCCAATGCGGAATATAGATCATAAACTGTATTGGCTGAAAACAGCACCAATGTGCAAGACATAATGATAATCAGGCTCAATTAAACCATTTTATTGGGCCAATACTGTGATGTTATCAGGGTAATTTTGAAATTGATGGGAGTTGAAATTTTTCAGGGCATTTCCCTCGATCCTTAAAACCTCACATTTTGTTTTCTTATTCTATGGTCTAGCTGTCTGGCAATATTTGCTGTAGTAGTAAATCTTTGCTTTACGTCACTATTCGGCACAAAAGGTCTTTTAAGTGACATTGTAATACGATAAAAACGTTGTAGTCAATTGATGAGATGAATGATGTACAGATGATGATGTGAGGGTGGGGGTGATAGGGCATGGTGGGTTATTGAGAGCGTTTTCCTTCGCTCGCCCGATAAGGGGTTCTGGGCATGTCTAGGGGATATACCCCCAGATATGGCCAGACGACCGGAGACTTGAGTTCTCCCTGTGCAATTTAATGAAGAAACTCTGTGGCATTTTGCGCAGCTCCGCTATCCTCGGGTCGGATAGTCCCCAGAGTAACCATAGGAAGGATAACTCCCTCTGGGTAACTCCATTCATCCCACGTGAGAAACATAATGTCAAACACGCTATTGCCGGTTATTTAAGGCTACCACAGCCTACATCAGCGCCAGCACTAATGCCGGTGCTGCATCGGCTCCGCTGTTGAGCGGAGGAGCCAGGGTACGCCACTGGCAATCTGCCCGAAGATTATGGCCAGATACGAGGAGGCTGCAGCTGCCCTTGGATGATTGCTGTAGACGGCAATATTTGCTAGATATATCAGACATAATATATATTTTTTAAAGTAGATAATAAATGGCAGATAGTTGGCAATTTTGAATGTGATCTGAGTTGAAATAAGGTCTATCCCTCCCGGAAACCTCACATTTTCTTTTATATTAATTGTCTAGTTATCTGGCACTGGATATGAAGCAAGTTAAGTTAAATAATGGACACCAGTTGGCCATTTTGAACCTGATAGATTTGGAAGTTTTTCGAGGCATACATGTATATTTTATGAATTTAACTGGTATGCTGGTAACACTTTCTCAAACCTCACAATTTTTTATAGTTATAGTCTAGCTATATCAAACGATCTGCTTAGCCTTGCCCTCCTTAAAACCTCACATTTTATATTATATCAATTAATTGTCTGGCTATTTGGCATGGTTTGCCAGAAATCACTATCAGGCATAGTAAATTAAGGCCATACAACGCTGCGCCAATTTGAGCATTGTAAGATCCTACATCATGTACCAGTGACATGTGCGCTATCAACTATTATATATCTGGGGGCTGGGGCCATGTTATAAGACATGACATAATTTTATATCCTAGCATACAACCTGTAGTGAAACCACCTCCTGGGTGGATAATGAACAGGGGCATTAGATAGTATGTAGTTCTCATTTCTGGTCATATTTTGAAAGTCAACAAGACATTTAAACTCATTTTTTGCAATAGAAAATGTATATGACAATCATACATTTAAACTAATAAATCCATTTTAAAGTAGGAGGGTCATCATGGTTCGCTGAGCAAACATTATCCACCCATCCGCATGTGCAGCATCGTCAAGGTCCACAGAAGTGGGGCCGCCGAAGCGAAACTATTATGGTTTGGTGAAGCAAAAGGACCCAGCTGCTACAAACACATTTTTTTTTTAATTCAAGTAGTCTACTAGATTGTGTATCGGTACAGACCGCTTAAATCGCTTGACAAGCATGAAAAATACCACAAGTTCTATACCTGAGTAATTACACTTTTAGTGTTACATACGTTCTGTCCCCTCCAGTACGCAGTGTACTGGCAGCCTATTATAGACAATATAGAGCACGTTTGTTTGATGATATATACGCCATAAATGTATATATATTGTACTAGTAGGTCTTGTAAGTCAGAACAGTGAAGAAATTACATTAACATGCTAATATTGATTTAAAAATGAACAAAGGAAACACCCACAAAATATTTTTCGGTTACAACTTATCCATTAATGAAATACATATATGTATTTTTAATAAATATCAATTTGTTGGTGTCTAGGGGCTGCCATTAACGAAGGCTTTATTATAATAATACATAATTACCAATATAGATCAGTAAATTACAAAAATTAGGTCTTATCACACAAAGAATACTAAATATTGATATTATGTACTGGAGGGGACAATTCTAATTTAACACTATTTTCATCTAAAAATGTATAAATATGTGGTTGTTGTAACATGAATTTCCAATTAATATCCACGTGGGGGCTCAAAGAGGCAGGTTATATTGCAATAATAATATATATATATATAGAAAAACACACTGCGTGGATCTTGAATAGTGATGTACTGGAGGGGACATTATTTTAACGGAATTTTCACATACATACAGGTAATTCTAATTAATTTGCTAATGTTAATCAGCAATTAGTTTAAAGTATTTGTATGCCATATATAACCACCAGACCTATTCAAAAAAGTAATTAAATGTCTATATATATGTAGATAGTTCAAGCTGGGCAGTGATGTACTGGCGGGAAAATACTTTAAGCTCAATAAATACACATAAAATCAGATTATGTGACTCGATTTTTGTCAAACATGTGTCGTTTAAATCGTAAGACCAATAACCATACCACAAATAAAATTTTATTTGTGTGTTAGATGCATATCTGGAATAGAAAAACCCTCCTATGAAGACAATTCCGGGATGAGACTGCAAAATGTGTTGAAAATAACATAAATACCACTGATTCAAGAAGAAATAATTGACAAAACTGTATAAAATTTGGTCTGTTGTTTCCCCATACAACCCTTGCTAAAATAAAAAATGTTTCATATAAATATCTAGCAGTATTTGCTAAAAAATTGTGTAAAGTTTCAATTTTTCCTAAATGCACCCTTTATGTGAAATTGCCCACATATAGATCAGCTTATTTTCGAATTCCAGGAAAATTCATCAGAGCGTGTTCAGAAAACAGCGAAGATCGGATAAATAGTGTCGACTGGAAAGCGTTTTCCTCATTGTTAGATATGCACCCCGTTTTATTTGCCCAAAAGCTCCTCGACTGATAAATAAATGGTTGGTTTACCTCTAATCTTCACAAACTCTCACCCCCCACCACCCTTGACCACACTTGACCCTCTAAGTGCTGACAACGTGTGAAAGCGCTTACATAATGCCAAGAAGACATTATAATATTTAATCATTATTGTTACTGAACAAAACAAAAGGATGATTAAAATTTGTGAGATAATGAAACTGGAGATCCCAAATATTCTGTGATTGTTTTAATCAATTAACACTAGATATTACATAAGCAAGCCAATATTTCAAGTTATAGGACCTCTAGGGTGTCTAATCGTGGGTCTGTAGATTAAGGTATGTGACCAGGGTGGGGATTCAAAAAGCGGCTCACCCAGATCTGAGGCATATGATTGGTTGAGATTGCCATCTCGACCAACTACATGCCTCAGATCTAGGACAGCCGCCTGCGATCCCCGCCCTGCGCTGTACGCATGGTAAATGCAAGCATTCTCTAGTTGTTTGGTATTAAAGGGCACCACGACCAGTTGATCAGGAGCAGTCGGCACCCCACATGTCCACGGGATCTAAATCTGACTAACTATGGATGTCTGGTCCGTGACGACCCAGCTGCTCGGCGTATTGGTTGCCATGGCAGCCGTTGCTGTATCTGTGGTCGTGATGTACCTGCATTATAAACACAAACAATACGCTCATATCCCGGGACCCCCTAGACGCAGGTATGTGATGCACTGTTTATTGGCAAAATCATTTAAAAGTTATGTTTTGTTGCGCCTCTGAGCTCGGATCATTAATGATATTTCGCGATATAGCAGAGTAGGAAACAAATGAAAAACATATCCAGAGAAAACTGATCTATTTTGAATTCTTAAAAGAATGTAGATATTTAATCTGAATTATCATAGACTATGGCCAAAAGAATCGAGAATGAGTCATCTTTACCTTTTCAGTCTAAATTAAATTTTAGTGTATGGGAAAAATCTAAGCTGAACTTGCCAGCCGGATTGAGTTACTTTATGACAAAAAAGTATAAAGAGTGTCATGTCATGGAGTGGAATTTGATTTTTTGTGACAAATCATTTCACCATATACTGTTTATCTAAATTGAGGTTTTATATTGCAATTCATTATCATGGAGTGGCACCAAAAATTGGGACACTGTTAGATACAAAGCTTTTAGTGCTCAGCAATTCTAATGTCATAGACTATTCAGGATGGAAGTTACACACGTCTGAGTGGGATAAGTTCGTTTAATATAATATACAAGTACCCTGTCAGTAAAAATGGTTTACTTTAATTTGAGATCTATTTATGCATAATTATATTGAATGGGCATATCCTGTAATTTATTTAATACCAGGATACCTACTTTTTCATCGGATCCCCAGAGGTGGATACTTGTGTGGTACTGCTTCAGGAAGTCATCCAGACTCAAACGCTGCACTTACTCATAGAAATATGTTTTTTTTCACAGATGTCATCACATTTATATCATGTTTAAAAACGGTTTATTTTGACAGTTTCTTTTGGGGGAATTCCAATGATATTCTTGAACGCTTTGACAAGGGACAACTTGTGGTGGAATTGTACATGGAATGGTGCGTATACATGTTAATTGATAATGTACAAGTGATTACCTCTATTTTTTAATCGTTTTATTTACTCAGAGCTGTCTCTTCTACCACTATGCTTATATATCTATATATATATAATTATATATATCTACATGAGTTAAACAAGAGTTAATAATATCAATGGAAATGGTTTTGATCATTTGAAGACTTTGACGAACAGCTGTATCTAAATTATGTTCAAGTCATCACTTACTGTCGTTAGCCTTTACATTGTACATTACTTTCTCGCTTTCACATGCAGTTAATTTTTATTTGTTTCAGGGTATTGAAGTATGGCCACACAATGCACTTCTTCCTCCTCCACCAGCCGGTGGTGATCACGTGTGACCCGCAGTCCATCAAGGTCAGTGAAAGGTCTTTCTCAAATTTACACGAATCGTACTTTGTTATGGGGAACACTACAGTTCCCACTACAGTTCCCATATCTTTGTATAAGCTATGGTGACCAAAGGGTTTTTCAATTTGAAGTCATACCTATGTTACGGGTCTATGTTACGGGTCTGCGATCATTATAATTAAGTTAATTCTTACAGTGTGGGCATCGACTTTAGACGTCAGAATCTGATGTCTATAGACGTCAGATTTTGACGTCGATTCCCACACTGTAAGGGTTTTATATGTATGCCATGCATATTCATATTTGGACGGATTTATCATTTTTTCATTCAATAAAATCAAAATATGTTATGTGGTGCATAGATTTGACAATGGTGTTTAGAGGTTTGAAGAGTCAGATATCGTGTTAACCCTTTCACCGCTAAACACGACTAGAGTCGTTTTTAATCCTTTTTTAGCCGATCAAATCACTGTTACTTTTAATGAAACGAGTCTTTAGGCAACAAGATTTGTTAATGCTTAGTTTCAAATTAATGACATATTAGAATTTTTCTCCCACTTTAAGTTGTGGATCGCGATAGCGAAACACAACTTGAAGTAGGTGAAAAGGTAAATTATTTGATTTAACGTTTAAAGGGTAACAATGCTAGCTTAAAATGAATGGGAATTACGAAAGAGTGTGGAAGTGAAAAAAAATTCTAGTGACCTTTCACATAACGGTTTATGTTATGAAATCAGAATTACCGATTAATCACTATGCGTAATGATAACGGTATGCCACTTATGTTGAAACCTCTCTTATCTATGTGGACTGGGTATATGACAAACCGATTCAAGGTATATGATAATAGTGTATCGCAGGTGGTGGTATATGGGTCACTACATGGAAATAACCTAGATTCACCCTTTTACTTGCTAGTAGTGTGAATTTGCGTCATCTCACATAGTTTGTCATCGAATTGATTCAATAGAAAATGCCACTATTAGCCAGGACCAAATATCCAATATCATGCAAAATAACTGACCCATGGTAGTTTTTAGCTCCCGCCGTCACCGTAGGTGAGCGAAGGGAGCTATGGATTCTACCTCCGTTTTTTTTTTGCCTCTTCTTTTGCCTATAACTTTGTGAGAAAATAAGCTAGGATAACAATTTTTGGTATGTGGGTTACTTCCAGGTGGCTAATGGACGGGTTAAAATATTTTTAATCTGAATTCAATACGCAAGGTTGCAGAGGAGAAAATGATGATGTGACGGCGTTGGGCCGTTGGGCCGTTGGGCCGTTGGGCCGTTGGGCCGTCCGTAAACAATTCGTTTCCGGAGCATATCTCTGAAAGTACTTGTCCGATTGTCTTCAAATTTTACACACAACACCCCTAGGGGGTCTAGTTGTGCCTTTTGGGGTATTTGAACTTTGACCTACTTCTGGTTCAGAACTATGACCTATTTAGACGTTTTGACGCGCACTTCGTTTCCGGAGCAGATCTCGAAAAGTACTGGGCCGATGACAGTCATATTGCACATACATGTTCTCTAAGGTCCCTAGTTGTGCCTTTTCAGGTTTTCGGACCTTGACCTTGAAGTTGACCCAGCACTTTGACCTAATTTATAACATCGGTAAATCCGACTGAAAGATTTTGCGGAATATCATGAAAACCGCTCAAGATAGCTACACCATTACTATAAAACAAATTGTGAGGTTTCAGGAGAGGATGCATCTTGAAAAATTTCAAGTCGATAAAATTAAAAATGGCCGCCTATCGGCCATTATTCACCTCGACAGGCCTTGATATTGCGGAATATCATGAAAACCGCTCAAGATAGCTACACCATTAATATCAAATAAATTGTAAGGTTTCAGGAGAGGATGCATCCTGAAAAATTCGAAGTTGATAAAATTCAAAATGGCCGCCTATCAGCCATTATTGACCTCGACAGGCCTGATATTGTGGAATATCATGAAAACCGCTCAAGATATCTACACCATTACTATAAAACAAATTGTAAGGCTTCAGGAGAGGATGTATTTTGAAAAAAATTCATTTTGTCAAAGTGCAAAATGGCCGCCAATCAGCCATTATTCACTTTCACATGGCCGTTATTTGGTAAACCGTGCTAGATGGCTAGACCATTACTATAAAACAAAATGTGTGATTTCAGGAGAGGATGCATCTTGAAAAAATTTGACTCGATAAAATTCAAAATGGCCGCTTATCGGCCATTATTCACTTTCACATGGCCGTTATTTGGTCAACCGTGCTAGATGGCTAGACCATTACTGTAAAACGAAATGTGAGATTTCAGATGAGGATGCATCTTGAAAAAAATTGACTTGATCAAATTTAAAATGGCCGCCTTTTCGGCCATTATTCATTTTCACATGGCTGATATTTGGTAAACCGTGCTAGATGGCTAGACCATTACCTGATTACTATAAAACAAAGTGTGAGTTTTCGGGGGAGGATGCACCCTGAAAATTTTTAACTTACAAATTCAAAATGGCCGACAATCAGCATTATTTACCTAGATAGGCCTGATATCAGGTAAACCGTGCTAGATAGCTAGACCATTACTATAAAACAAAATGTGACGTTTCGAGAGAGGATGCCTTTTAAAAACTTTCGACTCAATCAAATTCAAAATGGCCGCCTATCGGCCACTATTTACTTGCACATTGCTGATATTTGGTAAACCGTGTTAGATAGCTGGACCATTACTATAAAACAAAATGTGAGATTACAAGAGAGGATGCATTATGAAAAAAATTGACTCGATCAAATTCAAAATGGCCGCCTATCGGCCATTATTCACTTTCACATAGACGGTTTTTAGTAACCGTACTAGATGGCTAGACCATTACTATAAAACAAAATGTGAGATTTCAGGAGAGGATGCATCTTGAAAAATTTTGACTTGATCAAATTCAAAAAGGCCTCCTATCGGCCATTATTCACTTTCACATGGGCGATATTTGGTAAACCGTGCTAGATGGCTAGACCATTACTATAGAATGAAATGTGAGATTTCAGCTGAGGATGCATCTTGGAAAATTTTGACTTGATCAAATTCAAAATGGCCGCCTTTAGGCCATTATTCACTTTCACATGGCCGATATTTGGTAAACCATGCTAGATAGCTAGATGATTACTATAGAATGAAATGTGAGATTTCAGCTGAGGATGCATCTGGAAAAATTCTGACTCGATCAAATTCAAAATGGCCCCCTATCGGCCATTATTTACTTTCACATGCCCAATATTTTGCAAACTGTGTTAGATGTTAGTCCATTACTATAAAACAAAATTTGAGGTTTCGGGGGAGGATGCACCCTAAGTTTTTAACTAATTTATATCGAATTCAAAATGACCGTAAATCAGCTATTAGTTAACTCGATTGGCCTGATATCGGGTAAACCATGCCAGATAGGTAGACCATTACTGGGATACTGATTAGGATCATTAATTTCAATGGAGGTTTGCAATCTCTGACAGACTGTCTAGCTCTTATCTTACTCTTAGACTGGGCTTCTTAGACCTAGTTGTCTTGCGTCTTGATTTTTGACCTAGACTAGGACTACATTAATAACCCTATACAAAATTGCCTAAATCAAATTCTAATTCGGAGCGGGAGCATCAAAAAGCATTCAAAATGGCCGCCAAATCCAAGATGGCCGTCAAAATACACATTGTCATATTGATTTTTGAACTTTTGACACAATAGCCCTAAAATCTAATGTAATACTTCATTTTGGCCTAATTTGGGTACACTGATTACATTGAAATAGGAAAATTTACGTTTCAAGGTCATCTAGAGGTCAAAAGAAAGATGTCCGCTAATGTCCGACATGAAAATCATTCATTTTTACAAGCGACTATTGTCAATTTGTATATTCTGAAATATTAGCTCTAAAATTTCATGAAATACCCAATTTTATACTACGTTGAAGATAGTGATAGCAATGGAAGTGTTATTTTACATTTGAAGGTCATCCAGAGGTCATATAGAGGTCAAAACCAAAATCGGTGGCCATCTTGAAAAAAACTACTTTTGACATAATAGGCCTAAAATCCAATGTAAAACCTCATTTTTAACTAATTTTGGTACACTGATTACGTTAGAATGGTTATTTTTCCTTTTTAAGGTCATCAAACATTCAAAATGGCTGCCAACTCAAAGATGGCCGCCGAAAAATATGTAATAAAAAATATGTAATACCTCATTTTCAATTAATTTGGGTACACTGATTACGCTGAAATTGTTTTTTTTACGTTTCAAGGTAATAGAGGTTAAAACCACGATGGATGCGAACGTCCGACATTACAATCAGTCATTTTTACAAGCGACTATCGTTCACATGGTTAATTTGCATATTCTGAAATATTAGGTCTAGAATTTAGCTTAATACCTCATTTTAAAATGATTTGAAGAAGCTGATTACAATCGATTAATTATTTTATTTGTCAAGGTCATCTAGAGGTCCAAGCCACAATCAGTGGCCAACTTGAAAATTACTTTTTGACATAATAGGCATAGAATCTAATGTAATACCGCTTTTTTTAGACAAATTTACGTACACTGATTACGATGGAATAGTTATCAATGTCATTAAGTTGTCAAAACCAAAATGGCTGCCAGTGCACGACATGGCAATCATCCATTTTTACTCACGACTATATTAGTATAATTTAAAAATTAGGTCTAGAATCTAATTTGATACCTCTTTATAAACTGCATATATTTTGAAGACGTTGATTGCAATGGAATTTTTATTTTTCGCTCAAATATGATAAAATTTGAATTTTTTTTTTCTCGTATGCCGAATTGAATGGTAAATTGTAGATATTGTATATTTAGAAGCCTGCTTTATTCGGTGGTATGATATGAGCTGCGAATTGTATTCTCGTCTATATGTTTTTGCATTTAATCATATTTTTCTGGGGTACTGGGATGATTGCTAGTAGTAGTACTTTTCGCCCCCATCCGGGGAGGGTCATTAGGGATCTGTTTCGTCTGTTGGATGCTGTTACGGCATTGTACGGAAGCACCATTCTACAGCAATCATCCAAGGGCAGCTGCAGCCTCCTCGTATCTGGCTATAATCTTCGGGCGGATTGCCAGTGGCGTACCCTGGTTCCTCCGCTCAACAGCGGAGCCAATGCAGCACCCGCATCAGTGCTAGCGCTGATGTAGGCCGTGATAGCCTTAAATAACCGGCAATAGCGTGCTTGACATTAGGTCTCTCACGTGGGATGAATGATGTTACCCAGAGGGAGTGATCCTTCCTATTGTTACTCTGGGGACTATCCGACCCGAGGATAGCGGGGCTGCGCGAAATGCCACAGAGTTTCATCATTAAATTGAACAGCGAAACTCAAGTCTCCGGCCGTCTGGGCATGTCTGGGGGTATATCCCCTAGACATGCCCAGAACCCCTTATTGGGCGAGCGAAGGAAAACGCTCTCAATAACCCACCATGCCCTATCACCCCCACCCTCACATCATCATCTGTACATCATTCATCTCATCAACTGACTATAACGTTTTTATCGTATTATAATGTCACTTAAAAGACCTTTTGTGCCGAAAAGTGACGTAAAGCAATGATTTACTACTACTACTACTACTACTACATATTTTTCTAAATTCCTTGCAACACTTATAACAGCATTGTTTGCATGGCAATTATCTACGTCTCTTTATAGTTTCTTTATTTTATAAATGTTCGCATATCTGAATGATACGCAGCTTTCTTTGGTGCTGCACTAATAATAATGTAATGTACCAGTTCTTGCAATAAACTCACAAATATTAATAATTCCCCTTTTTGCAATTTTAGAGTTATTGTCATTAATAATATCAAATAAAATATTGAGATGCCAACGTAATGTGACCATTAAAATAAAATACTAAATCAAACACAATTTGGCATTTGACAGAGAGTTGTATCTAATGTAATCCATAGTTTACTTTTATTGTACTTCAAGTATAAAAACACGGTTTAACAAAATCAGTTCGAACTGTTATATTACTTATCTAATCTAGTTTTATTTAAGTTAAAAATATGAAGTTGTATTTCTGGGTAGATACTAAATAAGACCACACACGTTCAAATGAATTATATCCGATATTTACTGGATGTTCAGGGGCACTTGTCCGTTATCGTTGATGGATATACACGAGTAATTATGTAGAAATGCTAACGTTTTGTTCCTTGGTTTTGTTGTCTCCTGATAGACTGTGTGTTGAGGTGATTATTATTTCTCCTGTTGTTGCTGGAACAGGGCACATTGTACTCATTATCGTGTTTATTAATCACGATGAACACATTTTGCAACCGTTTAACCCTTTTAGCGCGGGCCCCGAGATATCTCGGGTTAAAAAAATGTCCCGCTGTCGCAGGTCCCGAGATATCTCAGGACAGAGTGTTTTTTTTACTATTGTTGTCTGTAAAATCAATGTGGTCCGGCAAACATAGGGTTCACCTTGTCTTGGCTGATAAAAGATTGTTTTTCTTTTGATTGTGTATGTATATTACTTCAGAATAATATGTGGGCCGATGTAGAGCTGTCATTCTAAAATGATTATTTTAGAACGAAAAATGCAAAATGGCCGCCATAAAATTAATAAAATTATCATAACATTCTCAATAGTTTTGATGTTTTCACCAAACCATATATTTTTGTTATCAAGGAATACAATAAAACAAACGATACCTTCCTTTTATTTCATCATCATGCTTAAAATGCTATATTAATACTTAGATGAAAGATATAGCAAGATTGCATAGTTGCACACCTTATTATTACGCTTCTAATATACATCACCCATAAACTAATAAACCTGACATTCTACATGACGTTGATATAACCTTCACGTTTCGTTTGGGCGGTATCCATGCAGTAAAGCCCAGCCTCAGCCCATGTCAAACTTCACACCCAATTATGTATCAATCTTTTGCGATGGAAGCTCAAGCTGATGCCACACGCTGCTGCATAATTGTATTTTTCCTTCTTCGATTGAGCCTTGATGAAGGGGGTGTATTAGGGGCAAATATGAGGGTATTACACCTCCCAATATCAGCACTGTCCATAGATTTCCTCAAAATGTGTTTTGAAATGATACCCGACCAGGAATATGTCACCATCAGTTCTTTCTAGTAGATGACTGCACCACTAACAAGCTTGAAATTGATAAAAAGTGGGTATTTTCAATATTTTTGCGAGCTTAACGTTAAAATTTTGACATGACCTTGGTGTTATGCACAACTCTTCATGTTATTATTTGCTCCTAAGCTAAGATTTTGCTGGTTTGTTCAGACAAATCTGACATTACAAAATATTATAATTTTTTTAACCCCCCCCCCCCTCCCCACGAATTCAGCGGTGGGAATGCAAGTGTGCCCAGGAGTTCAGCGTTAAAAAGGATAAGTCGTAATATCGTTTCATGGCATGACCACACCTCACACCAGGTATCAATGAGTGAATGAATGGGTATTTATGTGGTTGTGCATCAGCAAGATATATGATATTCATTGACAACCGTTGACACCTCATTACCATGCTTCTGTTAATTGTTGTTGTCTTTTCTTGAAGGTATGGAACACAATCCAATTTTCACAGCTGGGAATTTCTGGTGTATTTTGCCCATAGCAATAATTAGCTTGACAAGTACTTTTAGTTTTTATGTCCCATTCTTGGTCATTATGACATAAATATATCCTGGATTTGCTTAACCAACGACGTGTTTCTGACTGGTTCAGTGATAAACCAGCTATGCCTTTCAAATATACGACAACACAGTGGAGGTTCTCACCTTCGCCAATGTGTTTGATGTAGAAAAATCAATCGAGCTACCAGACAAGAAGGTTAGGAGTGTGAATGGAAATGTACTTGAAATATCCATATCTAATTAATGGGTGTTGTCAGTGTTGTGAAGTGTGATGTATTATCAATACCAATATCACTATTTGTTTACTGAGAAGACATTGAGAACATTTTCAAAGTCTTAGTAATGTTCAGTCTGGACTATGTCAACCTGGCACCTCTTATTTCAATCCACATAATACCCGAGGAGTCCCAGTATGTTGTAGACGTTATGCGTTGTATGCATAAAAAAGGAATTCCTTGTGATATTCTGACTTTTCTCCAGTTACTTTGCTTAAGATTAGATCTATATAGTGGTGATTATCATGCGGAAACATCCAGAAAGAATGGTAGGCCCTACTAGCAGAAATCTTGTCGCGCAATCTACAACAACTGAGAGTACCACATCTAGGAGGAACTAAAAGACGAAAAAAAGACTGTTCCTATGTCAACATGCCATCACTTCTGAAGCACCATTCTCAATTGGTGGCAATAGTGCGAAGGAATGCAAATTATAGCTCTCAATGAAAGAAAACAATACACGCCTCCAGAATCACATTAGCAGGATGTCCAGCGATCCAGCTTCGCTTCAAGCTTTTGTTAAGTACTTCTTAAAAATCCTCTTTTTTCAGACGTGAAACACAGGCCCAAAATAAGACAATATTCTTGCAAATGAGTAAGAATGATTCATCCAATCGACCACTCAAACCCAGCCTCTCCCGTTGAAAGTGGAGTTTTGTTCAAGTCGTTGCTATATGTATGGTGTAGAGCTATAGCTGCCCTCCAGTATGACACTATATCTAATACCAGAAGTAGTCGAATACGTCACACCTTGGTACTGTAAGGACTCTTGTGACACCAATCGATGCTAATAAAAGAAAGCAGTAGACCTTGAATTGCGTGATCATGGGAACTGTAGAATCATGTATACATAGATGGATTGATCATTTAAATATTATTCTGTTAAATTGTCAATAGGATCGTGTGCTTGTAATTATCTAATGCTTAATCTGATGTTGCATTATTTGTGCATAATAGAAGAGACAAAAAATAACAGAAACGTTATTAATGACATTTATATATTTATGAGTGATTCTCAATGGCATACATATAGAATTTATCTAAAATATTGTTTCTACTTGCTGGCATCCATCTTGAATAACTTCTTGACATACTTATAAACAACATCATTTTCTTGGATGGATGCAGAGTATCTTTAAACTTGTAAAAATAAGCACTGATGATGATAATTAGCGTTCATGAATTGAACGAACACGACAACCTACATTTTAGTGGAGATTTCGATTTTAGCGGCAATTTTAAAGGTATTCTAGTGATTTCCCTGGTTAATAACTGGGGGAAAAATCGATCTGGTACATGATAAGAAAACTATCCAATTTTACACAGAAATAAAAATATTAACTTTGTTGACTTTGTTACCGATCACCATTTGATCGCGCATATGAAACAGCCCATATTAATTTTCTAACCTCTTCACTAGCAGACATGACAGAAATATCCGTCGTCATTCGTCAATGTACGCAACCATATATGATGGAAATTCCCGTCAAATTTACTATATTTCCATCAGTACCCTGTATTCTGGCATACCTTTCGGCCTGGAAGTCAAGATGATGTATTATATTAAATACTGAGCCTATTATGTCAAGGTTAAAATTTTAAGATTGTCACTGATTTTTAGTTTGACTTTTAACTGATTTTGCAACGTAAAAAATAATTTAATTGCAATCAAGGTAGTTCAAATGAGGCATTAAATTCAATTTGATACCATATTATCGCAGAACATACAAATTAACAATAGCGTATAAAAATCGATGGTTTTCATTAGCAGCCTCGGTTTCGACCTCATGGTGACCATAAAACATAAAAATAGCGATTCCATCGTAATCAGTGTACCCAAATTAGTTAAAAATGAGCTATTACATTAGATTTTAAGCATATTGTGTCAAAAGTTAATTTTTCAAGATGGCCACTGATTTCGGTTTTGACTTTTAGATGACCTCTAGATGAACTTTAAACGTAAAGTTACACTTCGATTGTAATCAAGGTCTTCAAAGTATTTCAAAATTATGTATTAAATCAAATTTTGGACCTAATCTTTCAGAATGTACAAATTGACAAAGTCTCTTATGAAAAACGATGGTTTTTCATGTCGGATATTGGCGGCCATCTTGTTTTTAGCCTCTAGATGACCTTGAAACGTAAAAATAGTTATTTCAACGTAATCAGTGTACCCAAATTAGTCAAAAATGAGGTATTACATTAGATTTTAGAACTATTATGTCAAAAGTTGAAAAATATATATGACAATATATATAAAATATATTTGACGGCCATCTTGGATTTGGCGGCCATTTTGAATGGTTTCTGACGATTTCAGTTTTGTTACCGGGCACTATTCGATTTGGCATATTAAAATGGTCCTATAGACCAGTTTTCACAATTTAATTACAAAAACTACTGTGGGTCAGCATATTTCAATATCTTATCCTGACTATATAGTGGACGTAATAAGCAAAAAAATTAGTTTAAAATGGTGATAAAGTTATGAAATTTTGACACAGTATAGGTATGATTATGTTATATCAGTTTAAGATGGGAGCCCACGATGCATTTTTTTGCGAATTATAAATTTCGTGCTTGATATTTTTGTTTTTCTAAACTTTTTTTCGTTATTTTTATTTAGAAAATAGGCGCAAAATGATAATATCATCAAAAATAAATACAATACACTTCATAGAATTGTACTGCAATGACAAAATTGACGTTGATAATGAGACGCTTTAACCATATTATTTGGTTAATTTGAGGCCTACATTTATTATGCTTATATTGACAGATTAGAAGAAATAAATATATGTATGTCTTTTCTATGTCTCAGAAAAAAATATTTGGCCCAAATTAGAGCCATGCTGACCGTTCTCTTATTCAGTCGAAATCAGCCTACACATTTTTGATTGTCCTGGAACCGCCTTTGTTTTTTTTCAATCTAGCACAGAGAAAACCGTTTGTGGTAATATTTATATGATTATACGTACACTATAATCAAACAATATCAAATACAAATTTATATCATGGAATAAACCATCTTCTGTTCTTGACCAATTATGATCAAAATCTGGTCAAAGTGGGATTAGTAAGCTGAAAAATAGTTCAAAGTGTGACACATCAATTTTTTATAGCCAATATATTTTTCATAGCAAAATTAAAATTAAAAATATTATAATAATGAAATACTCACGTATTATATACAGGCCTACGGACCATCCCATGAGCCTGATGGTTTGTCAAATCTCGCTATGTGTATATGCCTAGCTGAAACAAAAAAATTATGCCAAAAGCCTATGTTGAGGATTCTAATCCTCAAAGAGAAGGTGAGTACTGAGGTGACAGTGGTTTGACAATAACTCTTCAGTACATCATTATTGTCACGGTTTACAATGAGCCAGCTTTTAGCAATATGTCAATTATATTGTGTAAAAAAACACATAAGATTTTTTGAACATGATAAGCTCAATAAATACACATATTAAACTAGAATATTAACAATGATCCAAATCATTTAAAAATCATCACTAAAAAATGCAAGCGCATAGCTGAATTATAATTATTCTAAAAATCAAAATATACTATAAATTCCAATAATGTATCTCCATGTATCATCATGTCGAGTATAAAGTATTCATACTTGACATGTTCAGCAGCGCGCATTGGATATGTCACTTTGTGGATGCCGAATATTTAAGTTATTATCATTATCACACACACTGTAAATTTTTATCAATGATTTCAGACGCGTTCTAAGCCCAGCTAGAGCTACACAGTGACATTATTTCATTTGTGGTTTTGTTTTAATATTTATGTTATATCACTTTTCAATTAACTAACAATCAATGAAAGCTGTGTCATTTCGTGTGAATTAGGTAACACATATTATAATAATTCTTGACTAACAGTTATACCAAAACAAAGTTCATTTTCTAATTGCAAGATTCATATCTAAAACCATTGTTAATATTTAAAAAAATTGTGTGCATGTGCTACCTTGCACACAACAACATTAGAGACACATGTGTTGTTAATAAAATTATTTATTTACTTTTTATGTCCGTTATATTTATCACATGTGAATATAAAATGAGAATTAAGTTAGAAAATATAGAGCACAATTTGAATCATGTATCATTTATCATTAGCAAATTAAACTGGATACTATCACATAGCAGGTGGATTATTGGTTCGTACCGAGCCAATTTCAGTGCAAGAAAAATAGATAATCCGTTTTGTACAATTTTTTCTTTATTTAGGTGGTTTTCGAACTATAACATGTAAAATGGTACACATCATTAACTGAAGGCTTCCAGCATGTTTTCAACTTTTTCATATTACTTGAACTACACATGATAAAACTTTTATTTCATCCAAGATAGATGTAGCTACGCATAGACATCATCATAGACATTATATCCCACCATGTCTAAGACATATATTTCGCAGTCTACAATATAGGCCTACGAACACTTTAAAATTTTAGTTAGTTTTTATTTTTTCAAATTCAGTCATTTGTCCAATTTAATTCAATTCAAGTTATTTATTCTTGCAATAAAGGCCTCTGGCCTAAGGTGCAAATACAAGTTCAGGTGCTGACTGTCTCGAAGAGGATGTAGAGCGGGTCGAAATGGGAGAAAGAATGACTATTCAACAAGACGTGGCTGCCGGGCAGGCCATGAAAAACAGAAGATAAAGCTGTCTGAATGCATAAAGTGTGCATTATTTAATGCACGGTCGGTGAGGAACAAAATGACATCAGTCATTGATCATATCATGGAACATGATTTGGATATTGTCTGTTTTTGTGAAACATGGCCCCATGGTGATGAGAGTGACAGAATCATCATTAAAGGATTGTCATTGGACGGTTACCAGTTTCACCATGTTCTTCGTAAGGACGGACGTGGCGGGGGAGTGGCGGTCCTGGTAAAATCATCCATCCAACTGCAACCACAGGAAAGCCTCAATTATACCCATATGGAAGGAATGGAGGTACTGGCTGACATAGGATCGTCAAAGCTGAGGATAGCCATATTATATCGTCCTCCACCATCTCCTGCAAACGTACTGACACTAGCCAGATTTCTAGACAATTTCAATGGATACATGGAGGGCTACATTTCCAACCCTGGAAATGATGGGAGATTTCAACTTCCACATCGATGATACTGCGGTCACATCCGCACGGCGATGTGTCTCACTGATAAGAGACAAATACCTCTGCCAACATGTTGTCGGCCCCACCCATTTGAGTGGCCATACGTTGGACTAAGTTTTCACTCGGCCATCAGATTATCTGGGCGGGGGCCCTAGGGTAGTAGTTAGCACCGCTGCCTTTCACGCCACAGTCAGGGGTTCGGTTCCCGGTCGCGGCGGTTTGAAAGAAACTAAAATGTTTCTTCCCCATCCACGTGTGAAAGTTAGTATTGTGGGGAGCCTCCGTGACCGAGAGGTAGCGTGCTCAACCTCAGACCGCTAGGGCTCGAATTTCGAATCCTGTGTCTGGAGGACAGTGTCATCTCAATCATCTCACCATCCTCAGGAGGTTCTCCTGGCCCAGTTTAGCCTATATGTGCACAAAAATGGCCTAAAGCCCTAAAGCCCTAAAGGCCTAAAGCCAGTGAAAGTAATATCTCACCGATAGCTGAAAAACATCGACCACGAAGAAATGGAAAACAACATCGCGTCTTCCGCGTTGGTTGTGGCACCTGCTGATAACATTAATGATGTAGCTGAGCAATACCACGACACGCTCTTTGGCATACTCGATCAACACGCTCCACTTATCACCAAGACTATCAGGGTGCGGCCGAATACTGCTTGGCTCAATGAGGACATTAAGCAGGCCGAAAGCGAGAGGAGACGTAGATGAGGAAGTGGCGGCGTACACGGCTGGCCACAGATGTTATCTTCCTCAAGGAGCAGCGACACCGTGTATGCCAGATGCTTGACTCGACAAAGGCGACTTTCTACCATGACAAGATCGCAGCGTGTGGTCAAGATGGTAAATCTTTGTTCAGGCTCATGGATAATATTCTTGGACGTGGGCACGAGTCACACCTGCCTGATATGGATTCAACAACTGATATGGTGAGTGCCTTTAGCAACTTTTTTAATGATAAAGTTATCAAAATTCGTGAGAGCTTGGATGTAATGGCTGCCTCTGGTTCATTTGTGGTAGCTGATTCACAGATCTTATCAAAACATCATTTGTCATCGTTCAAGGAGGCCACAGAAGATGAAGTACGTCAGGTGATCATGAGATCAGCAACCAAGTTGTGGACGCTGGATCCGATCCCGACACTAAAAGATCACGACAGCTCGCTTGTACCTATCATCACGAAAATGGTCAACATGTCTATGAGTAGTGGGACTGTGCCACCATCTTTCAAGATGGCTTTTGTAGCTCCTTTACTGAAAAATGCTACACTAGACCCAAACACATTGAAGAACTACAGACCAGTGTCAAATCTTCCATATCTGTCAAAAGTCCTCGAGCGCATTGAGCGAAGATTGTTAGATTATCTCAACATCACAAACCAGCACGAACCTCATCAATCGGCATATCGCCCTCTACACAGCACAGAAACAGCACTTCTAAGAGTGAGAAAATATATTCGGATGGCCTTAGATCAACATAAGGCTGCAATGCTGGTGTTATTAGACTTATCAGCAGCCTTTGCTACGATAGACCATGGCATGCTTTTAAGCAGACTGTCAGATATTGGGATTCAGGACACTGCTCATGACTGGCTTAGGTCATATTTAAACAACCGTTGTCAGTCCATTAACATTAACGGCTGTAAGTCACAGAGTATACCCTTGATATATGGAGTCCCACAAGGCTCGGTCCTTGGCCCATTCCTCTTCACGCAGTACACTGTGCCGATAGGTGCCATATGTAGGAAACACTGTGTCAGCTATCAGCTATACGCCGATGACACCCAGATCTACATCACGTTTCACATTAGTATTGATGCGGATAGAAAAGCCACACTTGCCAAAATTGAAGCTTGTGTAGCGGAAATTCGTGCATGAATGGTAATGCACAGACTAAAACTCAATGATGATAAGACCGAGTTTGTCTATCTGGTGTCATTGAACAATACCAAATCTATCAGCATCGAGCCCATAACAATTGGGGACATCAGCATTCCACCAACTTCTTCCGCACGGAATATTGGTGTAATCTTCGATAGCACGTTTCAAATGAATGCGCAAGTTGGTAAAGTGTGTCAAGCTTGCTATTTTTGGCTACGAAACATTCGTCGCATAAGGTCGCACCTAACACTGACGGCAACCCGCCAGATCGTCCAGTCGCTGGTTCTCTCAAGACTAGACTACTGCAACTCACTTTTACAAGGTCTGCCAAAGTATCAGCTCGCAAGGCTACAGCGCGTTAAAAATGCGGCTGCAAGAGTAGTTGCATGCATCCCACGCCATGAACACATCTCTGAAATACGGATGCAGCTTCACTGGCTACCGATACAACAGATAATTACATATAAGATATTGCTGCTGACATTCCTTGTGGTACACGGAAAGGCTCCTAAATATTTATCTGAGCAACTGATGCTGCATAAACCAAACCGAGCGCTGCGATCAGCTAATCAACCTATTTTCAAACAACCGCATTCATTTACCCAGACATTTGGTAATCGAGCTTTTGCAGTCGCTGCTCCAAAGTTGTGGAGCTCTCTCCCCACATTACTGAGGGATATTCACGACCTCAACATATTCAAGCGGTCCCTGAAGACATATTTGTTTGAAGAGGCATATCAGAGTCTAATGATGTAAAGCATAGGCTATCAGTGACACATTTGTTTTCCTTGGCGCCCATGAATCACATGAGATACGTGGCGCGTTATAAAAGCTTTAATACTTAATACTTAATGGTGTACAAGTGCTGCTAATTTACATATGATATCTGCATTTTTGTTACTCATCAATTGACAAAATCGTTCTAAAGATTGCTGAGTATAATATTTAGGTAAAATAAATTGATTTCTTAAATCTAAATGATTACGACACATCAATATCACATGGTATTCATCTTCTATCACTCTATTTATCCAATCCTCTATGTTATCCAGTTTATTTGGTATATTTTATTTTTATTCACCAATTACAACAGCACAAAAACAATATTGTAGTACAATGTATGTTCCTCTTATTATAGGCATATATCGTTGCCTCGGCTCTAGTGAAGCAGCTGACCACATTATACCAAAAAAAAACAGCGGAACAAATATGTTCTCAAAACTGTGATCAATGGCTCTGACTGATTTACCTTGTTTAAAGCATGAAAATATTACCAGTATGGCTAATCAGTGTAATGATAATATTGAACTCTTTAAAAAAGAAGCGATAAAAATGTTATTTTTTGTGTAAGTATTTTAAATAAAATGTATCCCTTCTTCTATTTAAGCTAGATATGATTCTATATATTAACTATTCAAATTCAAACTATTTATTGTAGAATAATTTACTTCATTTTTGTTTAGTTCAACATGTTCACACACTATTTAAGTTAAAAAGGGAAAATTTGAATAAAATGATAAAAGATTATTGAGTTACATGTATGCGTGCTTTGAAACTTTAATCATAAATGTGATCTATTTGCTCAATATAATGCAGTTTACGAACTCCATTTCGTATAGCCCAATCTGTATCTTAAACTAAATGTTTAAGCCACATATTGCGACGGTACAAAGTACGTGTAGTGATTCCTATGAGCGCTCACGGCTAAGGCTTGGCCGCAATTTATCAAGTCAAAAACTGATTCGTTAGAATCAGTAACATTTTACCTATATTTAGTTGTCAAAATTAGTGTGTAGATTGCTCTCACAAACCGCTATAACAACAAACATTGATTTCCATGTCCAAACAAATTTCACAATCCACGCCCACATCTTCGCGGTGTACAGCTGTCCACAATTACACTTCATAGACTCCACTAACATAAGCAGAGCAAAACATTTGTTTCTCAATTTTTTTTCCAGAGGGCTCTCATCTTAATAATAAAAAGTATACATTGAAGTACAAGTCCTCCAATTTTGACAGCTTTATCATTTTTTTTAAACTATCAGCTCAAAATGTCGAGCTTATTGCTTCCACTACTACCGCTAATTGAAATCACGGCATCTTTCACCCTTACAACGCTGAAATATTTTTGTATAAACCATGGGGACCTAAGGTTTGTTTCAATTTGGAATCATCATAAATGTCTTAGTTGGCTCTTTCAGATTCATTTGAATACCTATGGCAATGGGTCTGCGGCCATTATGGAGTTTTAATGTTTTCAGAGCGGGGATCGACATTAGGCCTCCCGCACATAGTTAGCAATAGCTGAACGATGGCCATGCCATGCACAGTGTGATTGTGGTGTTTGTACAAACTACCCTCACACCGCCAAGACTTCCCGCGATTGCTTAAAACGCGACTGCCGTGGCAGGTTTTAGAAAATCGTAGATAAGCTGTTTTTACGACGGTAGCATGCCGCACAAGGAAGATTACGAGCATGTTCAGTCTTGACGACAGCTTCCGACGCGACGGAAATCGGCGAAATCGTGGCCACATCGCACCGAAGGGCGGGGGCCCCAGGTTAGTGGTTAGCACCGCTGCCTTTCACGCCAGAGTTCGGTGTTCGGTTCCTGGTCTCGGCGGTTTGAAAGAAACAAAGACCACTAAGTCTTGAATTTCGAGTCCCGTGTCTGGAGGACAGTGTCATCTCATTCATCTCACCATCCTCAGGAGGTTCTCCTAGCCTATATGTGCACAAAGGTGGCCTAAAATCTAAAATCTAAGCAGGAATTTTACTATAACTTAATTGAACAAAGTCAGAACAACCACGCAGCAAATGCGAACATTTTAAATGAATTATCTAATAAGTCTAAAAAACCAACCGTATCTTCCATCAAACAAGAAAATATAAAACTTACAGATGAACAGGATATTGCAAACGCATTTAACCTACATTTCACATCTGTAGTAGATCAATACATTGATGTTATTCCGCCATAATAATGACACTGCCCTGCACGATTTCCAACCATTAACACATTTTGTTAAGACTAAGCTGCCGTCGGATAGCATGTTTCAAATACCGCTTACCACCAAATAGGCAGTCTTCAAGTTTTTGTCGACATTAGATGTTAAGAAATCAGCAGGAGTAGATGGCCTCAGTGCACATATGTTAAAGTTAAGCGCTCCTTACATCATCCATATAATCACTGAAATTTTTAATCTTAGCATTACTAAAAATCAATTTCCTAATGATTGGAAAACGCCAGTTGTTACACCACTTTTCAAGAAAGGTTGCACAAACGATCCCCGATATTACAGGCCAATATCTATTTTACTTATTCTTTCTAAACATTTGGAGAGACATGTGTTTAGCCTGTTAATTTATCGGCAGTCCGGATTCAGATCAAAACACTCGTGTGAGACTGCTCTTCATCTATTTTTGTTGATGAATGGCTATCTTCCATATATAACAAGGAAGTGGTAGGTGTACTTTTCATTGACTTTTGCTAGGCTTTCGATATGGTTGACCATGATATTTTGTTGAAAAAACTAAAATTGTATAACTTTAGTCATTCTATGAGCTGGTTCACGTCTTATCTCTCCAATAGACAACAATGTGTAAAGATTAATCATAAAGTATCAAACCACTACAAATTAAGTATGGTGTACCACAGGGCTCTATTTTGGGACCATTGTTATTTCTTCTGTTTATCAATGATCTTCCTCTCGAGGATGGACTAGATCTAGTATCACTCTTTGCTGAGAATGCCACCAAATCCACGGCTTCTAAAGATGTAAAGAACGTGGAGAAATCTGACAGTCTAATGCGGTGGTGTAGTATTGACCGCATGGTACCTAGTTCTGACAAAACAAGCATTATGGTAATAGGCACAAGCAAGAGACTCTAATATCTTGACGTTAACAAATGTAAATGAAATGTATATCTTGGAAAAAGTAAGATAACGCAGGTCACAGAAGAAAAATTATTAGGTTGTGGGATTGACGAAAATCTCTCATGGACTCCTCAGATTAGAAAGGTTAGACAGACTGTTCTTTATAAATTGTCGATATTGCGAAAAATTAAAAGATTTGTTCCGTTTTCCGGACGTCTAACATTTTATAATTACTTTGTTAAACCCCACTTTGATTACTGTTGTTCAGTGTGGGGAACTGCATTTAAAAAATATATCAACACCCTGATAAAATTACAGAAAATGGCAGCTCGTTTAATTCTTGATGTAGATTATACCGTCCCATCCATAGAACTATTCAAAATTCTTAAATGGCTACCAATCGATAAAAATGTTCAATTTCGCCAAGCCACATTAGTATATAAAGCCCTCAACAATGTGACACCCAATTACATGGCCGATATGTTCACCAGATCCAGTGAAACCGCACCATTCAGTTTAAGATCTGTAAGTAATAAAAAGTTATTCATTCCCAGAACGCACAAAAAAAGTTTACGTTTTTTAGGACCAAAAGTATGAAATTCATTAGGTACCAATAGCCCTAAAGCTTCTACTCTATCACAATTTAAGAAATCATATTTATTGTCAGATTTATGTGTGTAAATAATACTTATCTATGGATAGTAATGTACTATTTATTAACATGTTTGTATAAAATGTATGTATTTGTTTCATTTATCTCTGTGTATGTTTTTGTATACATGCATTATTCATGTCGAGTATATATAGAATATAAATATGTATATATAAATTATTTGTTATAATATATTATATGTTCCATATTGTACTCGTATATTGTTAGCCTTGAAGGCCCCAAGGCAGATGACTTATATAGCTCATTGGGTCCACCCTCAGTAAATAAAGTTATTATTATTATTATTATTATTATTATTATTATTATTATTATTATTATTATTATTATTATTATTATTATTAATAAAGCCCGATTCATTTCACACCGCACCGATTGTTTAGAATTATTGTCTTAAGCAATCGGGGACAGTCTTTGTGGTGTGTGGGAGGAGGCCATATACGTCAGATTCTTACGTCTAAAGTCGGTCCCCGCGCTGTAAGTGTTAAATGTAACAGTCTATCACCGCCTGAAGTTTGTCCCACACTCTGGTACTTATACTTTAAAGACGCAAAGTAATTCTAAACCGCTCATTCGTAAACATTTATTATTGTGGGATGCCCCGACATACCACCAGGGATCGAATTTCAAAGCCTGTGTCTGGAGGACAGTGTCATCTGATTCATTTCACAATTTTCAGGAGGTCTGGGTCATCTTTACCATATATGTGTAGAAAAGTGAGCAAAAACCCTATTCATTCATTCCTTCATTCCTTCGTTCCTTAATTCCTTTCTTCATTCATTCATTCATTCATTCATTCATTCATTCATTCATTCATTCATTCATTCATTCATTCATTCATTCATTCATTCATTCATTTTAATAACGGTTCTAAGCTAAAGTTTATCTGATAAAATACACTCGACCCTGACCCGTAGCCAGGGTCAGTTTGGAGCGGGGTGCAAAGGAGTGATATGTAATCGCCTCAATGGAGGTGAACGGTGGGCGGCGGGCCAACCTCGAATAATTATGGCTGGAAAGATAGTAGACAAAGATAGTGGACAAAATTGGTGAGATAAGAGGTCACGATGTCTCAATACCTTTACTATAGGTGAGGCCAAATATCACAAATAAGATTATTTCGATCGAAAATGAAGAACATGATATCTTACATAATTTTGGAATGCCCGTGTGGCTGTTATAACCTGATAACACATTAAACAAACATTGGATGATTCACTTGGAACATCCTTCGATATAATGTGGTAGACCTGCCATGTTTTATTGTTTTGTATCCCAGCAAACACAAAACATTTGTATAACATTTTACAATTTTGGACAAGCGTCGAAGACATTGGACTGACGTTGTTTCAATGTTATGCGTTTGCTGGAATGTCAAATGGACGAGCTACTACACCAAACTGTCAATATTGTGTTCAAATCACCTGGAAAAGGAACAAACAATTGACAAAACATGGGCAATGTAATAAGTGTAGGGCCTACTGCATTATCAGACGAGGTGGGGCCTTATGGAGGATTTCAGAGCGGCTAAGTCAACTGATTTTATCTATGAGGTCGGGAATGTTTTTCTTTGATTGTAACTCCGAGTATGTGGTACTAACTAGGTCGTGAGTGAAATGGTATGAAATAAACAATATAGTGAATTAAAATAAGCTGTAATGTTTTTTTTTTTGTGCGAGGGCCATATAGGTAATAAATCACTAGTTAATTAAATAAACTGTAATGTTATTGTGTGAGTGCCATGTCCTGCGTGAATGGCACACATAATTATTATCCGTAATTGTCATCGTTATTACATCACTAAGTCTGCAACACTCGATAATATGGATGGTTCTGATGCTATACTTTGTTGGCAGTCGACGAAACACAATGTCCGACTTTTATTAGTATGTATATATTGTGTTACGGTAGTAGTATTGTTATTACGTTGTTAAGTTTACACCACTAGTCATTATCAGGGAATCTCCGAGTTCATAGCGACTGTGCTTGCATGGTCACATGGCTCGGAACTACCTGTTTCGCGGATTGCCACATTAATTGTACTGCTTTATATTATATATATATATAGATATATATTTTTTAAATAACATATAATTTTTACCATTGTCTTATTTCATACTCCAGTTACTGTAGCATAATTATGCACCTGTATATATTTTTGGTTTCTACGCTTTCCAGAGTGTCTTTTTTGCTACTAGATATAATTAGTATATTAAACATAGTAGCTATTTTATCTCTGGTTTTGGTGCGGGAAGCAAAATGATAGACCCCCATGTTATCTTGGCAATGCCTTTTAATTTTATTTTAAGAAGTACCCATTTGTATTACCGAAATACCCAGCTTTTATTATGGCAATGCCACCTAACATGATTTTAGTTGTTTATCATACCATGTATATTGTCTTATATGATTTTAACAAACTAACATTCTTGTATATACATGTACATATATCTCTCTTATTACTATGACAAATAAGTCTGTAATGACTTTTATTTCTGTCAATAAAATATCTGTCTGTCTGTCTGTATTATATTTCAGTAGAAATATATCGGGGGCCATACAAAACAATTGCACCTTTGTGAAATGTTTCTAGTACCACTGTACCATGACAATTTTATTAATTAAATTTATGTAATGTTTGACTCACAGATAATATTGATAAAAATATTGAAATCCTCAGAAAAATGACCCACCATTGGTAGAATGATTGACTGCAGATACAAGTTCGAGCCCCGCTAAATGGCCGAGGTTTTGTTATGCATATGCACAGCAAGTAAGCGTAAACAAGCATTAGCACATAAAGAATATTCACACAATATGTAACTGAACGGTCAATGAAATGAATCGGGCTTTAGGCCACCTTTGTGCACTTATAGGCTAAACTGGGCCAGGAGAACCTCCTGAGGATGGTGAGATGATTGAGATGACACTGTCCTCCAGACACAGGATTCGAAATTCGAGCCCTGGCGGTCTGAGGCCGAGCACGCTACCTTTCGGTCACGGAGGCTCCCCACAATACTAACTTTCACACGTGGATGGGGAAGAAACATTTTTGTTTCTTTCAAACTGCCGAGACCGGGAACCGAACCCTGAACTCTGGCGTGAAAGGCAGCGGTGCTAACCACTACCCTAGGGCCCCCGCCCGAACGGTCAATGAAACATACCAAAGCTTCGATTTTTCACCAGGCAAACCGGTTTTCAAAGTGTGAGGTTTTGAATAATTGATGTTTTCGTTCACTTAGAGTTATGTATCACAACTTGCAAAAACTCAAAACTTAATGTAGGAGAAAATCATGTATAAATGTAGGCTTAGCTTTCCATCAAAAACATTTTTCTTTTCTGTTTAAGATTTTATTTAACTGTCAGCACACAGCTATTTGAAATTAGCCCAGAATTAAATAATTATGTGTTCTATGTTGGCCCAATGCTGGACAGATGTAGTACACCATGGCCAACCTCAACCCGACAAAGATGCAGTGTTGTGTTTGCTGGGTGTGTGCTAATCATCAACAGATCAAAGTGCTAGGACGGGCTCGGGTATTTTTCGGACACTTTAGATTCGGCGGAACCCCTCCGATATAAAAAATGGTATCTGTTCACTATACTGCACCTTATTTGAATACTACACTAGTTGACAGCACACTACATTCAATTATTTAAATATTCATCCACTTGAAGTTTTGTCTCGCTACCGCGACCCACACCTTCAAGTGGGTGAATATTACTCATTATTTGTTTAATTAGAGATCAAGCAATTGGAAATCTTGATGTTCAAAAACTCCTTTAACCCTTTAAGCCCTCACGATGCATTAAAGCATCATTTTACATCCCCGAAAACAGACTTAATTTTCCTACAATCAAGGGTTTTAGAATGAAAATTTCCATGAAACTGTTTTACAAATACATGGTGATTTTCTTTAATTTACCACCCACTTCAAGTCATCTTTATCCACTGCAAGTCGAGAATTGCGACAGCAATTCGCGTCTTGTAGTGGATGAAGATGACAATGGAAAATTCAGGCTTGAAAGGGTTAATTATCAATAACAGTGATTTAACCTTCTCATGGCCAGATCAACCCTTACAGCGCGGGGATATACTCTAGACGTCAGAATCTGACGTCTGTAGACGTCAGATTCTGACGACTAAAGTCGATCACCGCGCTGTAAGAGTAGAAATATTTCTAATGGCCGTAGACCCCTCACATAGGTATTCAAATGAATCGGAAAGAGCTAACTGAGACATTTATGATGATTTGAAGATGAAAAACCCCCTTTGGCTGCGATGTTTTTTTTACAAATTAATTCAGCGCTTTTATGGCTAAGTAGGCTACGTTCAAAACGACTAAAGCCCTGCTTTGCGGTGTAAGGGTCAACTATATAAAACGTAGACATTGAGGGGGAGTCAGGCGTTGTTGGAGTTACCGCCTGTCAGATGGCTTGTGCTCCGTTTTTCGATATACCGGAGTTTTCCTTTGTTGTGCTTTCTTAAATATTCCAGAATGAGGGAAGCCCCTGTGACCGCAAGGTACCTTGCTACAGCTCATACTATTTAGATACGAACAACATTTTTTTGTCTGGGGGGGGGGGGGTTATCTGATTAAACAATTTCTGACCATCCTCCGGAGGTTCATCATTCTATATTTATTAGGTTTCTGCTTAATTGTTAGTGATTATGTGCCTACGACCAACTTAAGATGACGACAAATATTTATAAATTTATAAATAGACATAATTATACAAATTTGAATTACTTTGTTAACTGAGCATTTACTACAAAACATTGTAGGCCTACTCCCAGCTGCTGACTTGTGATTGCGTCTTCCAAGATCTGATTTTTATCATTCTTATTTAAAATTCAATTCTTGAAATTGAAATAACGATAAATACTATTCTGGTGATCAGACGTGATCAGGAAAACACCTTATTCGATTTTTTGGCGAAAATGACTTTTTTCAAAAACAGATGTTTATCACAATAAGAATTAGTTGGTAAAATTTTGTATCTCATTTTCTGATCATTGCCCAGTCAAAGTCTCCGTTTTTTTAATTTGCAGGAATTGATCTGGAAAAAACACATTATTTTCAGGAAAAACACATTTTAGTATATTCTGATCAGGAAGAACACATTTTTCCAGGAAAAAGACATTTTACTAGAAAAAATGGGTTCTTTCTAATCGGATTAGACTATGCTCCTATAATATACTAAATTGTGTTTTTCCTGAAAATGATGTTCTTCCTGATCAGAATGGGAAATGGTGTGTAGCCTACAATTTCAATGACAATACGCCACACAGTGAGCAACGCTGAACTATTTCAATCAGACAACTGTTCACGCGCAAACTCATGCAAGCAGTCTATAATAGCTGCAATGGATGTTGTACGGATTTGTGAAGATATTTCATATTTACATGTATACTGAGAATATTTTTAATATATCTCTAGCTACTGCTGGTGACTGGTGGATTACCAAAGCCAAAGAGGTCATATGATATGATTTTCCATCTGTTTGGACAAAGGTAGGCCCTACGCTATGTCATAAAATAAAAGTACACACACATATTGATTATATACAACACCAAACAATAGAGCTGGCTTGAAATGTATTTATACGATTCCTCGTCATCGTTTTCAATGTAAGATGTTTTCATATTGTTGTTGTGAGCTGCTAGCCTACTGGACTTCAAAGTAAATACACATTATTTATATCACGTTTAGCCCTTAACCCTTTCAAGCCTGAATTTACCATTGTCATCTTCATCCACTTCAAGCAGCGAATTGCTGTCGCAATTCTCGACTTCTAGTGGACAAAGATGACTTGATGTGGGTGAAAAATTTAAGAAAATTGTCATGTATTGGTAAACCATTTTCATGGAAATTTTCTTCTAAAACCCTTAGTTGTAGGGAAATAAATTGTATTTTCAGGGATGCTTTAATGCATCGTGAGGGCTTAAAGGGTTAACGCGCTGAGCACGACCATAGCCGTTTTTATTCTGTTTTATTATCAGGGTAAATCACTGTTATTAGGAATGAGATTAGTATTTAAACACCAAGATTTGCAAATGTTTGGTCTCGATTGAAATAATTATGAATATTTTATTTAAAAGTAAATAATTTAATAGATCATAAAATTGACATACGTGACAATAATTTTACGTGACAGACATTATGATGATCATAATAACTGCATCGGTATCGGAACGTGTTGCTTAGCCTAGTGGGACTGAGAGTGGTATTCCACTACCATTCTCAGTCTCACTGGGCTACGTGTTGCTATATGTTACATTCAATGGGCGTGGCTTTACAAGTTATATGATCATGATATGGTATGCTAACGTGTTGCTACGTTACAGCTTGCTGGGTGTGGCTTTATCATTGTTCATGCGTTATGATTGTGGTCATCATTCTTGCATAGCTATGGTAAGGTGTTCCTATGCTATACAGATTTATTTCGCCTGACTTCACGCATATTTGTGATGATTATTATTGCAACACTGGTAAAATATTGCTATGTTACACTACAGATTTATTGGGCGTGACTTCATATATTTTAAGATCATGATTGACGTATCCCCATGGTAACGTGTTGCTATGTTACAGATTTGTTGGGCGTGGCTTGATAGCTGAGACAGATCATGGTCATTGGAACAAACGGAGATCCGCCATCAATCCGGGATTTAACAAATCGTAGGTCACTGTGATCGTTAGCTCTTACAACGCTGATTTTTTTGTATAAACTATGGGGAGCAAAGGGTTTTTGAATTAGCAATCATCAGAAATATCTTAGTTAGCTCTTTCTGCTTCGTTTGAATACCTGCATGTGCATCTACGGCCACTATACATTTTTAATTCTTTCGGTGCGGGTTCCGTCAGATTCTGACGTCTAACGACGTTATCCGCGCTGAAAGGTGTGACACAAATAATTATTTTAAACAGTTTTGTTTTAGATGGAGGCCCGTTTTCACTAATGGAAAATGACGGCCACAATACATTTTGCAAAATTACACCTTCCACAGAAAAAAGCTGAAAACTGAACTGAGTTTTACCCTCAACCCTTTACCTGTCGTGCAAAGCCAAAATGCAGTATCTGTTTACATTATAGGTAAACATATACTGCTTTTTGGCTTTGGGAGTGAAGTCGTCATCTGACAAATTTATTTTGAAGAAAATTACCTGAATAGGCAATGTCTCATTAAAACTAGGACGTCTGCAGCTTCACTTGCACTTGTGTATTTTATAAAATGGGTAGGCCTTAATTTTTTTTTTTAACACAATAATCTCCAGCTTAGCTAAAACGAGATATAAATCTCAATAATTGTCACTGACTTGGAAGTTGTGGATCACGTCAGCGAGACACAACTAAATAACTTGGCGGTTAAATGGTTAACTGCAAGTCATTTTAAATTATAAATATTTGAGCTGCTGTATTTTCACTGAAGCCCCCACTCTATGTGAAAACATTTTTAGAGTACGAGTTTATGAATAATTGACCTCCTTTGCATTAACAGGTTTCTGAAAAGTATAATGAGTGAGTTTAACGGCGCGGCGGACACATTGATCAACAGACTGGTGGAAATGGCGGACGGAAAGACACCTGTACCAATGCTCAGCCTGTTCCATAGAACTACACTGGATGTCATTGCCAAGGTCAGTAAGACACATGTACCCATAACCTACTCAGGCTGTTCCATAGAACCACTCTGGACGCCATTGCCAAATGCAGTAAGACACATGTAGGCCTAGCCTACCTATGCTAAATTTAACCTGTTCCATAGAACCACTCTGGACGTCATTGTAAGGGCCAGTAAGACATATGTAGGCTACCCATGCTAGTCAGTTGGCCAGAGATGGCCAGGGAAGGTTTCGTCACCACTTGAGCGTGCATACCTAAAACCTTTTTTAGTATGTCAAGGTGACCTCTGGGCATAATTAGCACCCGGTTGTCGGCTTGCAGGTGTGTGCATGAGTTTTTGAGGGGCAAAATAAGATTTATTGCGAAACCGCAAAAAAAAAAATTCTGTGAGAATAAATAAATTTATTACAATTAAACAAAACGTTTTAAAAAAGACACAGAATGGACCAGATATATGCACAGTATCATTTAAAATGTAGCTTATAATGAAATAAATCACATTTGTCAAGTGATTGGATCACAACGAGAAATTAGTAAACGGTAAACGGTTAAACCGAATGCTTTCCCTATAAAGATCAGCCTATTTTTACAATTAGTATTTTACGGTGATTGTTAAATGAAATATGCAGGATACTACTTTGTTGTGATATACCATATAGGCCTACTGTGCAGTCAAAATAATTATATTAAGCTTGATAGTATATAAAACATGACACCAGGCCTGGTAGAATGCATATGTATGAAAATACATGTAAAATAGATCCATAGAAATAAATTTAGGGAGACCAGATAAGTATACATAAATTATCATAAATATAGATACTGTGGCAACAGCTTTTAAAGACAAATACATTTTTAAAGCTTAACAAACCAATAAAATATGATAAACTGGTGGCTCATAGTTTGTCACTTCAAGTATTAAACACGATACTGTGCTTTTGATATGTGACATAGGCCTACACATAAATAACATATAAGAATGTTGGCAATTCAGTAAAACATCGAACTTCCATGTTTGAATGAACCATATTATCCAATTAGCAATTAGGAACAACCCATCTCACGTCTAGCACAGCTACACCGCAAATTAATACATTTGCTTGCAGTACACATACAAGTAGACATAGCTCTGGGCATAAAGTAGGCATTAACTGACATCTCATTGGGATGGGCAGTGGTGGTTTCAGCAATTGAAGCCAATTTGTTTACTTTAATTTTTAATTCTAATTACAGCTAGCACAGTCATCCTCTTATGTGTTTTACAGGGGTGGAGTCATGCTCCCCCAGAAAATGTCAAAATCTAAGGCATGAAATGGTGCTTTCTGGAGCTTATAAAAGCCCAAATTAGTATTTTTGTTTTTTGGGGGACATACTGAAGGGAGGGCGCCGCTCCCTTTGGATCAGCTACTGATGGGTTGCATAATTCGATTGGGCTGATAATCATATTCTTCTGGAGATGATAAACCAAGGAGAGCAATATGGGCACAGTACAGACCCTAATAAACTGTTCCGGGTAAGTCGTCCTTTGTGGGTGTTTTTTAAGATCTTTTGCTTTTTACCATGGAAGTGAATTATTGAATTATTTCTACAACAGTTGATGATAAAGAGATAGTACAGTTTGATCACAAATTGCTCCTCTTCTTTTAATTCAAATCTGCCATTTTCAACGCTTGAATAAATAGTATGGTTGATGACATTTGCTGTGAGATGTCCGCTTCATCTTGCCTAATAAATAGTATATGAGTTAACAGATCTGTGCCACGATATGTCATGAATGTATGTTAGTATATCTGCATGCATATATGGTACAGTACTATAGTGTACAGAAACTATGTTATAGAACCATAAAGTTACAATTTAATGTTAAAGTATGACATCACAATGTGGGCACATGACATTATAATGTCACTATATAATGGCATAAGCTTGTCAAAAACTTTGAAATTTCATGTTATGGCATGATAGTGTCGATATATGATAGTTATAGTAGGGCCTACCATAATATGGAATTATAATGACAAAATGTGGCAATACATTTTAAAGTATAATGAAATCTTAATGTTTTTATTCCCCAGTATGGCACTCAAATGGTGGGATAATCCACATTATGCAATACAATGATGGGATGGAGCACTACAGTGTCAGGATGTGTTACTTTAATAAAAGAATAATACTATAATATTGCACTAGCTGTAGTGTAAGAATATTACATCCACATCATTGTATGTGGTAATAAATGTTATCAGTATACTGTCACAATAGGATGCTATATTTTTAGAATATGGAGTTATAGTATCAAGATATGATACTAATTTCCCACAACATGCTATTATAATGTATATATTTGACATTAACTGGTCGATATATGACAATTTGTTTAATTATATTTGAGAGTGTGAGTACTGGTAATTAAATTATATGTGGAGATATTGTATTCAACATCAGCAAATTATGTCAGAATATGGCTTTATAAAGTGTGAATATAGCAGTATAATTGGCAATACAGTAGTGAGTAGAAATTGCTGTGAGCACCCACTCTTAGGAGCAGCCAACTGCTGAAGATCTGCTGAAGGCAGGTCAAAACATTGCAATTGCAATCGCTTCACACTAAGTTCCAAAGTGAGTAAAACTTAACCACAGATCTGACATTTTAGTATCCTAGATTAAAGCTATTATAATGGCACGATACATTGCTTTATATGGATATACGTGACACTTAAATATCCTCATATGTTATTATATAATGTGAAATATTAGTAATATAATTGAGGGATGTATTGCATATTATAATGTTCTATATCAGGCCTGATAAGGTCAAGGTTAATAAACTTATTCTTCTTGGGTGGCTACCGAGAGTTCGCATCGTTACGAACTAGGGCAAAATAATGGTTCAACAAATATTTTCGAAATTTTCTCCGAAAGTAAAGGGTTTCTGCCTTTAAAAACCATGTGCAGGTAAGGATTATTAGAGTATTCTAATCATTTTAAGAATTTTTGGGCTCAGTAGGTGATTTCGGAGACGATGTATAGAAATAAAAACATGTTTATTCTCAAAAAAATTAGGGACAAAAAGGCGCTGGATTATACACATATTTGTCATATTTTCAAATTAAAGAGTTGAATGGTATGCTTGAATACAAAGTTGAAATGTTTTTCACTACTCCTCTATTGGTCCATGATAAAAAAATTGTCTTCAAGTATATTATGATAAAGCTATATTACCTTCACATTATTTTTGATTTTTAATTAGTCTTTTTTCTGTCTATAATGATGTTGATTGACTGGTAAAATTGACAATGCAATGGTGAATTTGGCGGCCATTTTGAAAATACTCTGTAGCTCTAGATCAAATAACATTGTCCTTAAGTATAATAGAGTGAAGCTATATTTCATTCGGATTGTTTTTGATTTTTAATTGGGTGTTTTTTGTTCATAATAATGTTGATTGACTGGTAAAATAGACAATTTAATTGTGAATTTGGCGGCCATTTTGAAAATACTCTGTAGCTCTAGTGCACACACATGAAAGCCGACAACCGGTCGGGGTTTTATTATAAGAGGTCTGAGAATACATCTAGCAAGGTTTTAGGTATCCACAGAAAAGTCGACACGAAAACCTTAAATAAGCTCTTTTCTGATTCCTGGCCAACTGACTATGCTCAGCATGTTATGTAGAACTGCATGCATGGCGAACATCGAAGTCCATGCACAGAACTATACTCCACATAACCACATTGGATATCATAGATACAGATACCACATTGGCCGGCCACGCTGTCTGGAAAAGCAGTGTAGACATTTTGGAAATTTAAAAAAATATCTTTTGCAGTCGTGAAAGCGATACTGAATTTATTTTTATATGTGTTTTTAGGAATAATATATTACATCACACATAGTGTGACTAATTGTGGGAATGTTTTTTTTAATAGTCTATTTTTCCATACATTTACTCTGACGCGCTTTCTGCCAGGTCAAAGTTCACATATGACATGCGCCCATCGCAGGTGGCCAACAGAGGGACGGCAGACAGCGATATATGTTAATGAGTCATAAGCTGATGAGGTCCGCCACACAGTCAAACACACACACCGCACAGTCTAATCAGACGGGCACTAGTCTACACGCACTGATACAAACCGAAGTGAACGAACGATTTTGATGTCACAACGAATGATCCTCATAGTAAACGTTTTTATATATAAAAAAAAATTGATGTTTATTGCAAGAAACATTTGTCAATAAAATGCTTACTATGCAGTCTTTATAGACTACTGTCAGTCACAATTCCAACAAGTAATTTTCAAAATTAGGTCGAATTGTAGAAGAATCTACATTCGAACCCAGCCTATCGTCACTAGAACGAAATTTTCTCATGATAGGCAGACTTTATTCGTTATGTATTTACTCTGAATTTACGACTTGACAGTTGTGCTATTGTGACTATTTTGATATTTTTGTGTGTTTTTCGACTTCTGTGAAAATTTTTCCACACAGGTCGAATTTCCAAATACTACAATCTCATAGCTTAGAATAGTATTTTAGCATTTATTCTGGCATTTTTACATGACATTTTTTGACCTACAATCTTCACAATTTCAATGTATTTGTATATATAATAGTTAAATGAAATAGCATGATAACTCCAACGCACAATTTCCTGTAACCTACAACCTGTAACTCAACATGGACAACTTATGGGAAGATTGATCAGGTCGAATCACCAGTATGGGAAGATGGGCCTACGTCGGGAGCTCCATTATGGGGTTCCAACGGCCGAAAAGGGACTCCGACCAATCTCACCATTAAAACTCAAACTTCCTCCTCCTTCGTCGAGTCGACGGTTCCAAACAAGTCAGAAAACTCTCTTCTCTCTTGTCATGTTTATTTGATTAACAGCAAAGCACAACCCTCCGCGCACGACACGTCTCTATTGACTTAGCGAGAGCGAGCTACGGCACGTCCATAGTCGCCGAGTGTAACGCCTGAAGTGCGGGAAAAATACCAAGGCCGCACACATTGCTTTATGTGCGCACGTCACCAAAGTACGGAAACGAGGCGGTCATCCCCATCCCCCCGCGTCCAGGAGGCTGGGGATAAACGCCACATTAACTGAACGATGTCAGGATCCTACATTACCCCCGGGTGAGTGATAACATAGGACCAAACTGACGTGTAGGAGACTGCTTCGTGCAAGTAGCGGGTTGTAAAATATGTAACCTCTTATAACTAAGACTAGTTTTTAAAAAAAAAAATATAGCGAGTGTGGTTACAGCGTGGGTGGTTGAAAGCGCAGCATTATACGTGAATTGTCCTATCCTCTTAACACCAACTGTCCTTTATGTATGATTCATTTGCTGCAAGCTGCGATCAACCCATTCATTTAATTAACATAATTTCTATTAATGATTTAGCAATGAGCTTGCCAAAAAAAAATGTCTTTACATTTATATATCTGTACACAATGCTGCCAGGCCTGGCATATTCATTTACAATTTAACAACATTGTTATTACGAGGTATGCGGTTGGGCCCGCCATAGATGTCGCTAGGCGCAACTATGGCGTGAACCATCTGCACGAATCGGGCAGGAGTCTGGATTATTCGTCCGACTCTAGTTTTTCGCACTGTTTGGTCGGACGAAATTTTTTCGCGAATAGCGATATTCGCATGTTTGCTTTTTGTCGAGTCGATTGCGGCGTCAGCAGCACCCGGGGTTTTACCCCGTAGATGTATGGTATGCGGGAATACGTTCGTAAACCACCGCCGTTCCTGTTAGCGCGGGACACGGCAGGGGCTCGCGAATGCGGCGCTACGTAAGTATTGTCTCTGTTAGACAAGTTGACTTTAACATCTATTTGCTTTGGGACTGTGGCCGATTTTTGACTGCTTCTGACTGCCGTCGACTTTTTTGTGTTGACTCTCGTCCCGTTGGACGTCGGAGTGTCCGCACTACCAGGTCTAGTTGAACCCTGTTGATTCTTACTAGATATCCTGGTAGCCGTCGACTTCCGTGGTTTGCTTGGCGTTTTACGCTGTATTGTCGTACCTGTCGTAGGCTCGCACTCCATATGTGCGGGTTTAACGCGATCTAAAGAGACCGTCTCAACCTTGCCTTTAACTGGGATTTTCATTACTCTGCCACTCCTCGCGACGACCTTGTATGGTCCGTCGTAAGGGGCGGTCAGAGGCGGTGCAATTGCGATTCGGCGCAAGAATACATGAGTACATGTAGCTATTTCCTTGAATTGGAAAATGTTGTGTTGTTGTGTGTCACGTGGCGGACATAGACGGAGACGCGACATGGCCGTGCGCCATAATGGCGGCTTTCAATTGACGGTGGAAACGTTCGACCATGCCTTTCGACTGAGGGTGATAACTCGTGGTACGATTCCGAATAATCCCGAATTGATTACATAAACTATCCCACAATTTGGACTCGAATTGAGCGCCCCTATCAGTGGTGATAGTGGCTGGGGTACCATAACGTGCTATCCACCCGCTGAAGAAGGCATCGGCGACCGTTTCGGCTCTAATATTTACCATAGGTATAGCTTCAGGCCAACGTGTAAAACGGTCGACGCAAGTCAGTAGATATCTAAAACCATCGGCATAAGGTAAAGGTCCGACTATGTCCACGTGGACATGAGCGAATCGCTTGGTAGGTTCAGTGAACTTTCCGAAAACTGGAGTGTTGTGACGTGAAACTTTAGCGGTCTGGCAACCCTTACAGGTACGACACCATCTAGCAATATCTATGTTCATGCCGTGCCATACAAATCGGGTATTAATCAAAGGTCTGGTAGCTCTATGCGATGGATGGCCTAAACCGTGCAAGTTTGAAAAAACTTTTCGGCAAAATTTCGCGGTAAGGTACGGCCGGTTGTGTCCCGTGGACACATCACACCAGATCAATTGATTATCGAACGATTTTGATAGTTTGAACTTCATAGTTGATGTAGTCGAGTGTCTCAAACGCGTGAATTCCGCGTCATTAGCTTGGTCGAGACTTAACTCTTTATAGTCTATTACTGGTCCATCAAGGATTGCTGACACTGATGGTCGTGACAGCGCATCAGCGACGAAATTTGCCTCTCCTTTTACATATCTAATATCGGTGGTGAATTCAGCGATGAATGTCAACGGTTTGTGATCTGTATTAACGAAAAAATTTCGTCCTTCTAAATTGTGTCTGAAATGTTTAATTGTAGCGTATACTGCCAAAAGCTCACGATCGAACGCGCTGTAGCGTGTCTCTGCTGGGTTCAGCTTCTTGCTGAAAAACAAAAGCAGCTGCCACATACCGTTTAAAAATTGCTGCAAAACGCCACCGACGGCGACATCACTAGCGTCGCACGTGATGTTAAGCTGGGCCGTAGAATCTGGGTGCACCAGAAGCGTAGCATTTGCCAATATCTGTTTTGAATCAGAAAATGCTGACTCTGCGTTTTTATTCCACTTCAAATCGATAAATGGCCATACTGGCCGAAAAGTGAAGTAAAGCAAATATTTTACTTACTTACTTACTTCAAATCGAAATTTGATTTCGGTGACAGTCTGGTATGTCCTTCATTGGCAGAAGTCAGTAGATTATTGAGTGGCGTCAGCTTCGCGGCACAATGCGGTATGAAACGGTGGTAATAATTTACCATTCCCAGATATCTACGCAATGCTCGTTGCTTTTCGGGTTTAACGAAATTAACGATCGCGTCAACGGCGCTGCGTAACGGCGAAATGCCTTCGGCGCAAACGTGGTGACCTAGGAAACTTAATTCAAGTGTTCCGAACTGACACTTTTCAGGACCAATAATAATTCCGTACTCCGATAGTCGAGCAAAAAGAATTCGTAGATGTTTCTTATGTGTTTTATGATCTGGGCTGGTTACCAGTAGGTCATCCAAATAAACAAAAACGAAATCAAGTCCACGTGTCACGTGGTCTATAAATCGCTGAAACGTTTGACCGGAATTTCTTAGACCAAATGGTGTTCTAGTGAAATTAAACAAGCCAAAAGGTGTGGTAACAGCAGTCTTGTGTACGTCGGACGGTTCCACCGGAATTTGGTAATAAGCCCTGACTAAGTCGATCTTCGAAAAATTTTTCGATCTGGCTAACCGCTGCGTGAAATCTTGAATATGAGGAATCGGATAACGGTCCGGTACGGTCTGTGCATTCAAACTACGGTAGTCCCCGCATGGTCTCCAATCGCCGTTTTTCTTTGGCACCATGTGAAGCGCCGAGGACCACTCGCTGTCGCTGGGTTCAATGACCACTAATTTAATCATCTCGTCAAACTCACGTTTGGCGGTAACCAGCTTATCGGGTGCCAACCGTCGTGGTCGAGCGAAAATCGGGTGACCTTTAGTCACAATCTTGTGAGCTATGCCGTGTTTGACGGTCTCACCCTTTGTCGTAGGCCGTGTCAGTTCCGGGAACTGGCCGAGGAGTTTTGTGTACTCATTCTGAACGGTATCAACTCTGTTCAATGACAGAGGTTTAATCGAAGATAGTGAAGCGGCAATGGCTAGGCCTGTACGCATGTCTCGGAGACATCTGCTTCTCAAGTCTACGAGCAAATTATAGTGGATTAAAAAATCAGCCCCGATTATGGGTTGCTGCACATCTGCCACTATGAACGTCCACGGATATTCGCGCTTTAAGCCGACATCGACGACGCGTTTACAGTTGCCGTAAGTATGTATAGTACTGTTATTAGCTGCCACCAGGGGGAGACTGCCAGCGTCCGAAATCCCGTTAACGCAAGATTTCGGCAAAACACTGACAGCTGCGCCCGTGTCGATTAAATATCTGCATTTATGTCCTTTATCTGCGACATATAATAACTTGGAGTGAGATAACGCGATATTCGCTACTTCGCGCTGACCTAATGTGACATAGTATGAACAGGGTTCACTGCACAAGCGCGCCTTTTCACCATAAGTGTAGTGGTAATAGCAAACCTGTGCAGTGGCTGTGTCGGTCGGTTGCGCGACATTATTTTGCGGCGGCGGTGCGAAAGGTCGAACATTTTGTTGTGCATTAGTACAATTATTTGAATTATTAACAAACTCAGTGGCCTGTGCATTCGGCGGTGGAACGAAAGGTCGAGCATTATCTTTTGCGTTTCTATACTGACTAGGTTGGTTGCTAACGAAACCTGAGGCCTGAACATTAGGGGCAAATGCAGGCGCATGAGCATAGTTATTTGCTCGTCCACGTCCTTTATTTCTTTTCCTCTCCGATGTTGTTACTGTTTCTAATCTCTTGATGCGCTTGGACAGATCCTCTAACAAACCAACTAGTTTGTTGGTTTCTTCGACTTTAATCTGTGCGACCCCCGGCTTACTCTCTTCGACGTCCTCTTCTGCTGCCAGTGCCCGGTCGGCCAAAACGGCCAAACTTTCGAGGGTGGCACTGTCGGGTTGAGTCGCCAAATGGGCTCTGATGGAAGCGGGCATCTGTCGTATGACTGCTTGCCGAATTACAGCCTTCCCCACAACAGCTTTGGTGCCGAAACCTGCAGTCTTCTGCAGACGCCGCAGGAAACGCGAGGGAATGTCATTTCCAATCTTCTCGCCAGAGATAACTTTGTTGACCCTTTCGGGTGTTGTCAATCCTCGCCTCTCAATCAAAATTGCTTCCAGGCTGTCATATTTGTTGGACCTGAAAGGCTGAAGCAGCACGTCCCTCACGTCCGAGGCAATCTCGCCCGAAAGTGCAGCGCAGGTTAAGCTGTACGTCTCGTCTCGTCATATTACATGAAAAATGTCTGTAATATGTTGAAGCTTAGAAGTGTAGACTGTAGAAAATGTTCATGCTATGTCGCATGGTGCGAGAAATGGGGGTTGCAGATTAGTTGAAAAAATATGCGTCGTTGAAGTTTCACCTAATTGCTGTTCACAAATTCACAAAAGGTATGTATTGATTGAAGTGAAAACTGAAGGTCTATATGAGACATAAAAAATTTTCACCTAGTCACACACATGCAAAATGGTACCGTGAAAACCGTAGGTCGAAGTGGTACATAAAAACAATATGCCAGATACAACTATGATAAGCTATGCTAATCTATGATAATAGTATTTTGTAAATCGACCTGGGTGAAAATAATATTTTTTCACACAAGTCGAAAAACACATTCAAATATTTGCAATGTTTCGCAATAGCGCAATTGTCAAATCGAATATTTCTGTATTTATAAAAAATTTAAACTTCAGAAATAAACTATCGTGAGAAAATTTCGTTCTCAAACTGATAGACTAAATGAGACTGCGAAGAAAAACAGTGACATTTATGATTTAAGAATAATATCTAAAACGTTTTTTTTTTATAATGGTACGTTCATCACCGAGTCATTCTCATAAACGTCCGAATCAATCGCATCGATTCATTGATTGACGTATAAACCGACTGTGTTCGGTGCGGTTGTTTTATGTCGTCTGTGGTGGGTGTGTGTGTGGTGTATTGTCGGTGCTCACAGCCTGTGCGGCAGGCAGCATGTGGCTTATAGTCTGTGACGGTAAGCTTTGAGCGGTACGTACATAGTATACAGTCAGCATCCCCGTCTCGCCTCACATTAGCATATTCATTACCTACTGCGTGCCCAAATAAGGCGCTAAATAGCCTAGCACGATTACAAACACCGAAAGGCGTTTCAAAAATCTCGCACAATTAGTGGCAGAATTTGTTTTCGAAACAACTTATTTACATTTCCTCTCCCTCAATCGTTTTGAAAAAGAAGATTTACAAACAATTAAAAAAAAAATTATTACAATCAGTCCGTGTAAAATTTGGAACACTTGACAAATGATCTCCACCAAATCAAAATGGCGGCTTATTTTATGCTAATGTGATGCGGCGACACAGGTTCACTGTCCAGATGCATGCCGGTTAGGGGGGAACACGTGGGTGCCCACGGCGGGCGAAGAGCTAAGTTAGGGAAACCAGCGTCCAAGATGGCGCACACCTACCAAATACAAGTACAATATTCAGCATTCTCTGAAATAACATATGACAATAGTACAAAATATTGACCTACGGTCCTGGGAATATTTTTAAACAGACCAAATAAGACCGTTTATTGACATTCATTTAGGGAAACAATTTATTTTGGCCCTAAACCTATTAAAAATTACCCGAGTCGAAGCGATATTTAAAATTTCTGTCGATTTGTAGAAAAAAATCGGAGAAAAATGACGAGATTTCGTCTATGGACTTTAAAATCGAGTTACCCAATTATGGTAATCAACGATAAAAATTGAGTTACAGAAAATACCCACTTCCTACTCGCCTACAGTGGCATTAATAGGATGAAGGCATTAAACAAACTCTTACAATTAAAAAATGATAGACTAGGTCTATGAGAATAATTTTCTGGATTCTTCTAGAGAAACCGACAAGGTCGCCATCTTGAAAAGGCGCCAAACACGTGGGATTTCGACCAAAAGTTTAGAAATTTACGCCGTTTTCGACGTAAAGAAACGTGCTTCTCTTCTGATAACTCTTTCTGACTAATTTAAACTGGCATATATATAATGACCTACAGCTTTCACGTACCTTATGAAAAAAATGCTATTGATTTTTTTCAAAAAATCCCTTAAAATTAATGAAAACTATCCTTGAAAACAGCGGTTTTCAACTGGCGTCTAGGTGAAAACACTGTTGCATAGACGATCAGTCGTCAGGGGTCACCAGTATATGAAGATTGATCAGGTCGAATCACCAGTATGGGAAGATGGGCCTACGTCGGGAGCTCTATTATGGGGTCACAACGGCCGACGAGGGACTCTGACCAATCTCACCATTAAAACTCAAACTTCCTCCTCCTTCGTCGAGTCGACGGTTCCAAACAAGTCAGAAAACTCTCTTCTGTCTTGTCATGTTTATTTGATTAACATGTGATAACAGCAAAGCACAACCCTCCGCGCACGGCACGTCTCTATTGACTTAGCGAGAGCGAGCTACGGCACGTCCGTAGTCGCCAAGTGTAACGCCTGAAGTGCGGGAAAAATACCAAGGCCGCACACATTGCTTTATGTGCGCACGTCACCAGAGTATGGAAACGAGGCGGTCATCCCCATCCCCCCGCGTCCAGGAGGCTGGGGATAAACGCCACATTAACTGAACGATGTCAGGATCCTACAAACTCTCCTATAACAACAGATTCATCAAACATCAAGAGTTTCTCTCAACTAGTCTACTGTCGACACAGTCTTTCAGATAGAGCGCGACGACCGAACTAGTTGGTATGGTTAAAATGCATACCATTTCAATACCCATTTAAGTAATGCACAGTCGCCCATAGGCCAGCAAATTCGAACGTTTCATTTTTTAAATAATTTTATTATAAACATTTCAAGATGACCACCAGAGGTGACAGTGAAGGTTCTGTGTCAACACTCCTCGAAGAAAAAGGGGCTTGTCATTAAGACTCGTATTTTTCTATGAGCTTTGAAAATGCGTGCGAGTTTAAAGATACAGACGCAGTGTTTAAAAGGCTTAAAGCAGACTTTTTAAGGATCGCTCGTAACAGACGTCGGGGAGATATTTCGAGTTGCGAATCCTCCAGGAGTCTGTCACCAATTCAACGTCGGACACAACAAAGATCAACATCAACATCCAAAGTTTAAAATCGCTACATTCTACCCAACCGACGTGGAGTTGTGGTTCAACCAAATCAAAACACAGTTCGATTTGCATCAAATCACGGATGATGACGAGCGATACAGATCACCTGTGCTTCGCTTTCTGGTGAGGTAGCGTCAGAGACGTGTTGCTTCAGCCTTTTCGGACACACAAATAGGAGAATTTGAAGGGCATTTTGATCGAGCAAAAAGGTTTGACTACTCCAGAGAGAGTTAACAAAGTAATCTCGGGAGAGAAAATGGGATCGGATATACCGTCTCGATTTCTCAGACGACTTCAGAAGCCGGCTGTATTCGGCACTACGGCAGTGGTAGGAAAAGCAGTCATTTGTCAGGCCTTCATTCGCCAGATGCCTACCTCAATACGAGCTCATCTAGCTACCCAACCAGACAGTGCGTCACTAGAAAGTTTGGCCGTGCTAGCGAATAGAGCGTTAGCTTCAGAAACCGACGTTGAGGAAGTCAAACAGGGGGTTGCTGGAATACAAGTCAGTCAAAGTGGAAAGCTAGTTCTGCCCCTCGTTGCAGATAATAACACTACTATCACTACCTACGGTACTAGTAAGCGTATAGTTGACGTTCGTCCCAAACGAGAATACGCTTGGCCATAATAGGGGACATTTAGCAGCCCATAATAGGAGCAGATTTTCTTATACACCATAGCTTGCTAGTTCATTTAAAAAGCCGCTGTCTGAGAGACATGAGAACAGATTTAGTTATACCAGCTGCCCTATCGTCCATAAAACCTTTATCACTAAATAGAGTCGATATTGTTCGTAATAAATATACAAAATTACTCAGTCAGTTCCCGGAACTAACTGGTCCTACGATGAAGGGTGAGACAGAGAAACATTATCACCCATAAAATAGTGACCAAAGGACACCCCGTTTTTGCGCGCCCACGACGACTAGCACCCGATAAATTAGTCACCGCAAAACGTGAGTTCGACGAAATGATAAAATTAGGCATCATCGAACCTAGCGACAGTGAATGGTCATCAGCGCTTCATCTGGTGCCCAAGAAAAACGGTCACTGGAGACCATGTGGAGATTACAGAAGTTTGAATGCTCAGACAGTACCCGATAGATATCCGATTCCTCATATTCAGGATTTTACGCAGCGTTTAGCCGGGTCTAAGGTTTTACCAAGATAGACTTGGTACGAGCATATTATCAGATAATACCGATTACAACACCTTTCAGTTTCTTCAATTTCACTCGGACACCGTTTGGTTTACAAAATTCTGGTCAAACTTTCCAACGTTTCATAGACCACGTTACGCGCGGACTAGATTACGTGTTTGTATATTTGGACGATTTACTAGTCACAATTCCCGACCATAGAACCCATAAGAAACATTTACAAATACTTTTTATCCACTTAGCCGAATACATAATTATCATTGGCCCGGAGAAATGTCAGCTCGGTACTACCAAATTAAGCTTTTTAGGTCATCACGTTTGCTCAGAGGGCATTTCACCATTACCTAGCGCCGTAGACACAGCAGTAAATTTCGCTAAACCTGAAAAGCAACGAGCATGGCGATGATATTTGGGTATGGTAAATTACTATCATAGATTTATACAACATTGCGCAGCTAAGTTGACGCCGTTAAACAATTTATTGACCGAAGCCAACAAAGGCCATACAAGATTGTCACCTAAGTCTAATTTCGATTTGAAGTGGAGTGGAACTATCACTACGGATAGGGGCGCCCAGTTCGAATCAAAATTATGGGATAATTTGTGCAAGCAATTCGGGATAGTGAGAAACCGAACAACGAGCTACCACCCTCAGTCGAATGGCATGGCTATTACGGCACACAATTACTCTGATAAGCTACGGGTAGCCATGTCGCGTCACGGTTTGTGCCCACTGCACGACACACATCAAAAAAATATTTTTCAATATAAGGAACTATAAACATGCTCGCATGTATTTTTGCAAAGAATCGCGATAGCACCGCATCTGACCGCCCCTTACGACGGACCATACAAGGTCATCGTTAGGAACGGCAGACTCATGAAAATCCTGATGAAAGGCAAGGTGGAAACGGTCTCTGTGGACTGCGTTAAACCTGCACACTTCAAGTGCGAGCCAGAAACAGGTACAACAACAAATCGTAAAGTGCAATCGAAAACGACGTATTCGACGACTACCGGGATCGTTTGCGGGACCAGAAAGGACCAAATAAGATCAAGTAGCACTCTCACTCGGAAGTCCGACAGGAAGAGAGTTAAATTGACAAAGAATACACAGACACAGTCTGCAGCGACTAAAATTGGTGCGAGTCTGGCCACCACTCCACAGCATCAAGCCCATAGAGTAAATTTGCCTAGACAACTCACACCTTATGTAGCGCCACAATCGCGAACCCCAGTCGTTTCTCGCGCTAATGGGAGCGACGGCGGTTTGCGAACGTATTCACGTGTACCCTTACACTTATGGGGTAAAACTAATACAAACCCTAATACAAACGACACGCCTAAAATACCGGATGTTAGAAATAACTCCAACACCGCCGATAGCGACAAAATTATATCGGATACTACCGTGAAACAGACTAGAATTGGACGAAAAACCATACTCCCGCACGATTCGTGCAGATGGTCCACACCATAGTAGCGCCTATATAACGACATCTACTGCAGCACCAACTGCCCGTATTGCAATAATCATAATTTGTAATTGTAAATTCGCCAGGCCTGGCATCATTGAATTAAAATATGTAAAATGTAACTTAATTGAATTATCTACCTAGGTAGTTTTGTTAATCAGTATCGATGTAATAATTAAATTAACCTAGGTTTACCAACACACGTAGCGCAGCAGCATAATACATAACCAAAAGGAACATTGGTGTTAAGAGGATGGAAAAAATGACATAATAAATGGACTTTAACCCATTATGCTGCACCGTGATGTTCACCAACCACCCACGCTGTATTTTCACACCCTGACTGTTTACCTGTTTGGTTTATGTATGTTGGTTTTGTGCACCTTCCAAACAGAATGACAAGTCGACGTTTTCCCCACAAGTAGGTTTGTGTTCATACGTTGTCACTTAACCCAGGGGATATGTGGGATCAGCATCTCAACCGCTTCGGGACTGCTCGAGTTTACGACTACTGACGAGTGGATGTTGCCCGGGTAGCCTCGCTCTGATCAGCTTTGCCGCCAACCGACCGACCGTGCATCACTTATATCGCAGGCACTGAGCTAGACTACAGGGCCAGAGCCGCATGGTGAGAGGTCGTCGCGCTCTGTTTGGGACTGTGTGCACGGTTTAATGTCTAGACTATAATAAAAAGAGAATGAGCAGAAGAAAGAGTTAAAGAAGTTATTCACTCACCGTTGCCAAGACGGCAGATTTAATTATTATATTGGAGTTTGGTGAGGGCGGTTTGCCAGCGTGCCAACTGGCAATTCCCCAGATCAACTTACCCACGATATCGGTAACGCCCCATCAACCACACGATATATTTACAAAGAACAATGTGCAAAAAACAGTGTGTGCGCTTTGACGAGGAGATGAAACATATAACAATTATATTTCATGCTATGGTTCAGCTAACAGTTTTCAACTTTCAAAAATAAAGACAGCTAATTTAGAAATAATATCACAACGATCACATGTCATAAGCTCAATAAATTTAGACATTGATGGTTTTCGCCAATAGTAAGGTGACAAATATGTACTTCTGATATTAATCTGGCATTCTATAACAAAATGGTACTAATTCCCAAGAACATTACAAGTTGTGCACATACGTTCATTATAAACTTTTCTGTGATACCATTGGGATGACCACTGGGTTATTACAATTTTTTGTCAGAAATTTAATATAGGCAAACTTGTGTTTTTGTACTTTGATAACATTCATATATTTAGCACTAATTATGTTTTCTTTAATTAACTTATATAGTTTTCCATCTGGACTACTAGACATAGAAGTATTCCACTTTGAAACATATTGATCCTTCAACCGTTGGATTCATATTAAAAAAAAAACTATTATGAACATTCTGATTTATCCAAGCATAATTAAAAGCAAGGTTAATTAATATTTCCTTGCTTTAACTAGCCCAAATATTGGCATGTTCGAGCTCACATTTTTCATATTGATGTCCATATAAATTATACACCAATGGGTTTGTTTTACGAGTTATAATTTTTATCCAATATTTAATAATTTTTAAACGTCTTTTTACTGCCAATGGAAATCTTCCCAAGTCACCGTAAATGAAAAAAAATGCAGTAGATTTCTTGGCATGTAAAATACGCTTGCAAAATTGAAGATGAACCCTTTATATAGCAGGGGTTTTATGTAATCCCCACACCTCACACCCGTAGTCACAAATTGGTATAATAATTTACCCCTGTCACTTAAAAGCATGCCTAAATAAAAATATGTATTTGTTACGGTTAACAATGTATCACAAAAGAAATAATGAGCATTTATTGACAGCGATCCACCTTTTTTAAAAATTACGAAAGCTGATTTTTCAATATTTATATTTAATTTCCACCGTGTGCAGTAGTCATACAGGATATCAATGCCGGTGGAGGTCCTCCGTTGAATCTGACATTAATAAAAGATCATCGGCATACAATAAAAGTCTGATAGCGATATCCTACATACTTACCCCTCTAAAACCTCCACTTTCTAATACAGCTTTAATATCATTCAGGAAAAGATTAAACAAAGCTCTGTTCTTGTCGTACGCCTAAATTACATTCAATTTTTTTGCTAAATACTCCACCATAATCGACTTTAGAAGTTATATTACAATACATATCTTTAATAATATTAAAAATGGGCCTCTAAGTCCCGACTTCAAGAGTTTATACCATAAACAATTTCTGTTCACATGATCAAATGCCTTTTTGAAATCTACGAATGGTACGTGTAATCGCCTCTTAGTATTCAGACATGAATCAATAACAGATTGCAACATAAAAACATTGTCTACCGTCGAGCGAGATTTACGAAAACCTGACTGTGTATCACCTATATCACCTATAATATTAAACGTATCTGACCAGAATGTCAACCTATTATTTATTATTCTTGTAAACAACTCACCCAGTGTGCTCAAGAGAATTATACCTCTATAATTTTCTACATCATTTATATTACTTTTTTAAAAAAATGGGCACAATAACGCCTTCTCTCAATGCAGGTAGAAAATGAGATGATTTGAAATTACATTAAATAAACAGGTTAACTTTAGTAATAAAATTGCATCAGCACATATGGTCTCACCACCCTAAATGAGCCGAAATCCAAGGGGGGGGTGGCTACTGACAAGAGAATCCCTACCCAAATTGCTGCTTTAAAGGGTTGTTTCCGCGTCTGGTGAATTAAGAAAAATACAGTAATGTTGTAATTCTGTTGATAAATTGTAAGCACACACTGTTTTCTCTATCTGTGATATGAGGTATAACTGTTATGTGAGATTTTCGGATGGACACAGGAGGTGAGAAGGATTTGTGTCTATTCTGGGAATGGGCGCAAGAATATTAAGGGAGATCTGGGCAAATTGGACCTCTTACCACATATGGGGGCCTACCTCAAAATCTAATTGGTGAGCATACCATTATCGCAGCTGTTTTTTAAAAAGGACAGCTTATGCCTTATTATGGTGTGTCACATTGGAGTGTAGCTAGGGACGTAAGTGGTGAAATCGGCCCTTAGAATGTTGGCATTATACATGTGTTTCAATAGGACTGGCATTTAGGGTGGTGACCATGTGTAGGGAGGGTATTGATTGAGGGTTAGGATTATATATATACGATCTTTCTGTTGCTCAATGTAAAGAAAAAGTGTTTAGTCTATGTTTAATTGTATTCTCATCATCGATGCAATAAATTAGACTGTCAACTTTTGAATAAAATATATATAATTGATAAATAAATGTGACAAATGGGAGATAGGATGGCGTGTTTTGGGGAGTGGTTCATAGATAGCATGCTTTCCAATGGTAATTGACTGGTTGTATGGGAAAATATAAATATCAAATACGAGAAAATTAACACTTTGTGATGTATTTAGCCAGTTTATCCTAATCGATGTGTTATATTTCTTCGTGATTCTAAATCATAAACGGTCACCATGACAACCTATTGTGACTAAATAAGAGTAAGAACTGCTATATTCTATTCAACCTCGTCCCCTGCAGTGCGCATTTGGAGAAAACAGCCTGATTTTCATGATATCAGCCCTTAATGAAAGTCCTCTCAAAGCAACATCGTTCGATGTATTCAAAAAAAATAAAAACTATATTGCTCAGAACAACTTTCTGCTCCAACCTTGTTTGAAAAAATAGAAACAGAAAAAGAATTATATTTGTATATATGGTCTCACCACCCTAAATGAGCCGAAATCCAAGGGGGGTGGCTACTGACTAGAGAATCCCTACCCAAATTGCTGCTTTAAAGGGTTGTTTCCGCGTCTGGTGAATTAAGAAAAATACAGTAATGTTGTAATTCTGTTGATAAATTGTAAGCACACACTGTTTTCTCTATCTGTGATATGAGGTATAACTGTTATGTGAGATTTTCGGATGGACACAGGAGGTGAGAAGGATTTGTGTCTATTTTGGGAATGGGCGCAAGAATATTAAGGGAGATCTGGGCAAATTGGACCTTTTACCACATATGGGGGCCTACCTCAAAATCTAATTAGTGAGCATACCATTATCGCAGCTGTTTTTTTAAAAAAGGACAGCTTATGCCTTATTATGGTGTGTCACATTGGAGTGTAGCTAGGGACGGAAGTGGTGATTTCGGCCCTTGGAATGTTGGCATTATACATGTGTTTCAATGGGACTGGCATTTAGGGTGGTGAGACCATATATACAGCTCATTTATTAATAGATTTCCTGCAGCTTTTCCACATTTTCTTTCGTACTTCAAAATCGGTAATAGGGCCTACTAAAATTTAGCTGGTCATACTCAGTCTGAAGTTGTCCTTGTTGGTAAGTACGTAAATACTCAAAAATATCATCGTCAGTAAGACCTCATCAATCCTAATTATCAGACTGATTTATATGGCTGACAAAAAGTAAGTAATACTTTGTCAAGGACGCCATGATAATCAATTTTGCATATGCTACGCTGGATGCATTGCCAGTGAGGTCAGTGGAAAATCTCCACATGGTCAATACAGTCTCCGCACTACAGTGTCTTACCGCCGCTGCCTTTCACGCAAGAGTTCGGGGTTCGGTTCCCGGTCTCGGCGGTTTGAAAGAAACAAAAATGTTTCTTCCCCATCCACGTGTGAAAGTCAGTATTGTGGGGAGCCTCCGTAACCGAGAGGTAGCGTGCTCGGCCTCAGACCGCCAGGGCTCGAATTTCGAATCCTGTGTCTGGAGGACAGTGTCATCTCAATCATCTCACCATCCTCAGGAAGTTCTCCAGGACCGGTTTAGCCTATATGTGCACAAAGGTGGCCTAAAGCCAAATTCATTTCATTTTACTACAGTGTCTTATTCCTTTAATTGCCGAATTATTTTATTGAAATTTTCACTCACTTGAAGTTGTGTCTCGCTGACGCGATCCACAACTTCGAGTGAGTGAAAATTATTCAGATCTGACAAAATAAAAATAGAAGTCAACTTTTTTGATATCTTGCTGATTGATCTCACGCTTTATCTTTCACATATTCAAAAGCTGGTATTTAATGTGGTTAAAAAAAATAAAAACGAATATATTCGGACCGGCGGTTAAAGAGTTCTCTCCATTCCTTGGAATGGAAAGGGTTTTTAGAAAGGACCATTTTGTACCCCGGCGTACACGTTACTTGAGCAGTTGTTTTGCTGTTGGCCCAGCGCCTTGCACGGCAGAGAAACGGCTGTCCAAGGTCTCTGGTATTCGCTGGACTGCCACGCCTGAGTGGCTCGTTGATTCTGGGCCGTCTCGGGTCGATGGCCCGGTGCCGGTGCTGCTTTGGTAATGCTGGCCGTTTTTGTACCGGCGCTGGGCTGTCGTCCCGTCTGAACTAGAGTTTCATTGGTCCGATACTGACCGGGTGGGGTATTTGAGCTATTTAAGCTGCTGGAGGTTCTCATTTCATTTCCTATTTTTAATAACTGCTTCCCACCTCCATCCCAGAATAAAGTGTTTTATGATGAATAAGTTTTAGTGGGACAATGTAACCTAATATCTTAATATAATGTATCATGTTTTTAGCATAAATGCTTTCATATAATGGTGTCGCGCTGCGCGCGCAATCACTTAAGCATATAGTTAATAAAAAGCTTCCTTTTTTCCCCCTTTATTATTGTGCTGGTTATATTTTAAAGGGTTAATAAGTACAAGGCGTTGCCACTGTGCTAGTTTGATGTTGGACGTCTGCAACGTTGACCTAAACATTACAGTAACAAAATCCAGGTTATTAAATAATATTGAAATATCCCTGTCTCAGCTTCCGAATTTTAGGGCAGTATCTTAACTGCTAAAATATAAATAAACTGTTGATTACTTTGAATAGGTTCGCTCACCTAACGAGGCTCACCCAATTATGTAGATAGTCTTCGGGCTATTATAAACGCAACATTATACTCCATTACATCGGGTAGTGACCACCGGCCTATTGTAACACCGTGCTATGATTTCTGTCCTCTATTTCTAACACCATGTTATGCTCCCTATTTCAATCAGTGTTTAACTAAACTACAATACCATGTTATGTTCCCTTCCTTCAAGAGATGTATGCCCTAATTCTGCCCTCATATTATGTCGCTCAGGTAGTATTTGGTCAGGACTTGGACGTTATGAACAGCGACAATGCCCCTTTTACAAAAGCTATCTTCAAAGGTTTGGACGGATTTTCGTACAAGATCAAAAATCCTGTGAACGCAGTGAGTAAGGGTAGTTTTAAAAAATTAGAATTTGATGAGCCAGCTATAACTTAATACGCGAGACTTCACGTCATTAACTTTATTAATTGTTCATTTAAATAATTTGTATTGCTTTGATAAGTACGCCTATCCTACATTAAGATTTTCTAAATACAGTTTGCATTGTTCTGAAAAGAGGAAATTTGCAAAACTTCTGTTTACACACTAAAATAAAACACAAAAAAACAATTGGCAATAGAAATATACGGTAAAAACCCCTATTTAATGACGAGCTAAGCTTTCACGTCTTTTAAGTTTTTTTATATAGCCGCTTCAGCATAAAGATTCAGAGATTGAAAACATCGCCCACTCATTGTTGGGGTATAATGAAAGATAATTACTTTCTTTTGAGGCCGACAATTACGTAAGCAATGTGAACTTCAAAAGGAAAGAAGTAATTGATATTGTATTTACTTTAAAAAAAAATATTTTTGTTTTCTAGAGGCGTTCAGATCGTGACCGGCCTTTTAAACAGGAAGTTAGAGAGGCGTGTAAGTTTCTGAGGGACACAGTCACCAGCTGGTTCAATGAGAGGAAGAGATCTATGGAGCAGGGTATAGGTGTCCCTGATGATGTTCTCACCATGATGATCCGTGCTCAGGGTAAGCGGAGAAATGCATGGAGCAGGGTATAGGAGTCCCTACTCATGTTCTTACACTATGATCCGAGCTCAGGGTGAGATCATGGAGCAGGGTATAGGAGTCCTTGACTATCTCCTTACGACTTTGATCCTTGCGCAGGGTTTTTTAGAGGATAAAACATAGCTCGCATTCTTTGTGTTATAAATGAGATTTTTCCATATTAAATTTGGCATTATAGCCTTAAACTAAGCCTAAATAATTGTATTAATTTACTTAATAGTGTGGATGAATTTCATCCACAGTATTAACCCTTTAAGCCCTCACGATGCATTAAAGCATCATTTTACATCCCTGAAAACAGACCTAATTTTCCTTCAAATAAGGGCTTTAGAATGAAAATTTCCATGAAACTGGTTTACCAGTACTTGACAATTTTCTTCAATTTTTAAATCAGGTCAAGTCATCTTCATCCACTACAAGTCGAGAATTGCGACAGCAATTCGCGGCTTGTAGTAGATGAAGATGACAACGGTGAATTCAGGCCTGAAAGGGTTAAGTAAATCGTTCGCGAAGTAAAATAATATGGTATATATAGAAATTTAACGCTGTTAAAAAACTACTGTTGCAATATTATATTAAATAGCTGTTCTTCTCTGCAAAATCAAAAGTCAGTATCTGCATTTCGGCTTTGCACGACACGTAAATTTTGCTAGCTTTCCAGGAGGCTGCTTCAGCATAGCGGGTGAATACGTTTGAGGAATGGAGCGTTCATTTCAGTTGATCCTTTGGAGATTAACATATATACTGACTATGTGTAGATTATCAGTTTTTTTCTCAGAATGTTCGTCTTTCTATTATACATTGTTTTTTCTGACAGATGAAATGAATATTCCATTGGAAGAAGTAATGGATGACTTCATAACACTGTTTATGGCAGGTGAGTAGTGTAAAGAAACAACATGCAAAGATATACTCTAAACAAGTCATAGAGTAGTAAAGCCAAAAAGTAGTATCTACTCACTTACAAGGTAAGCAGATACTGCCTCTTGGTTTTGCTTTGAGCTGTCCTACTTATGGAATATAATAGACAGATATGTTGAACCAACGAACTTTTAACACAGCGCAAATGTCTTCAATGAAATACAACTATGTCTATAGTTTGCGATATTTAATTGGGTTGTAGTACTTAAACGTACGCAGTCTGTTCGTGACAGGTAAATTATGTTAACACACTTTCCATATGAACTGTAAAAATAATTCAGACAGTAAGCAAACATATTCCCCATATAAAATTACACTTTACTACGCTGCAAGTGTTTGTAACAGATATTATATATAGGTCATAGTCCACAACAATTAGATCAACATATAAACTATAGGTTACTTTATTAATAAAGATAAGATATGTTTTTATATACCGGTAATTAATTAAATATGATATCTTGCAGGTCAGGAGACGACTGGCAATATGTTGTCATTTGCACTCAATGTGGTAGGCAGAAGGCCAGATATTTTGAAAAAGTAAGTGCATTTTAGCAGATATGCATAATTGCATTGTGCATTTTTGTTGAAGCAGTCACTTGGAGTTGTGTTTCGCTACCGCGATCAAAAATTTCAAGTGACTAAAATTTAGTTAAATTTGCTAAATATAAGTTGAATTGTATATGATTATCGCTAATTTGATACATACATAATTTTTAAAAGCTGACTATATAAGCCAATTAAAACACAAGAAAAAGCGTATAGCAGTTTATTCGACCAAATGTCTATTAGTGTCTATTAGGCTAAAGTAGATATACATATTTAGGCTACAGTACGGGGTGTTAAATATTATGGAGGCCACAACAGTTCAATACTAAAGTTTTCCGTAACTTGAAGGCATGGTGCAAATACACTGCTTATTTTCTTAAAAAGGCTTTGTCATTAGTTGTAACCAGTTGTATAAATGTATCCATTCTAGAACGTACAAATTAATATTTGAAAAAAAAAAATGTTTTTTCAATTCTATATAAACAAGGCAAATTCACATAAATTAATCATAGTCCAGGCAAACTAAGAAATGACCCACCACTAATTGCACCAGAAATTATTCTTTCACCAACGGTCTCAGAAAGTGTCATAGAAAAACATATTAAAAGTCACAAGGAATCGCAGTAGTGGAAGAGTGCCTAATTTGCATTAATCCAAAATGGCTGCCAAAATAATTGACTAAGTCTTATTTTGGTGATATCTCGGCTAATAATCAACGTAGAATCATGATTTTGGTGTCTAACCATATGTTTTTGGGGTCAAAAAATCGGATGAGCAGTGTCCAAATGCACCTTGTGTCCAAATCCTCCTGGGTCTCCCCTACTCATGTTAATTCTGCCATGCAAGCCCTTACTAATATTTCATACACAACCAGTGTGCCACACAAGGACGTTTCACATGCACGACAACAAAAGGACATGGCAGACACCCTTAAGATTATGTACTTGTAAGAGACTTGTAGCTGCAGGACAGGGTACTGCATGATGACTCACCAAGATAAGATACGAGGTCATTCACCTAACCCCTCTTCAAGAAACTTGCAGCTGCAGGACAGGGTGCTGATAACTCATCAAGGTAAGAGACTAGGTCATTCACATTGATACCTAACCCCTCTTCCAGAGACTTATAGCTGCAGGACAGGGTGCTGATAACTCATCAAGGTAAGAGACTAGGTCATTCACATTGATACCTAACCCCCCTTCCAGAGACTTGTAGCTGCAGGACAGGGTGCTGATAACTCATCAAGGTAAGAGACTAGGTCATTCACATTGATACCTAACCCCCCTTCCAGAGACTTGTAGCTGCAGGACAGGGTGCTGATAACTCATCAAGGTAAGATACTAGGTCATTCACATTGATACCTAACCCCTCTTCCAGAGACTTGTAGCTGCAGAACAGGGTGCTGATAACTCATCAAGGTAAGAGACTAGGTCATTCACATTGATACCTAACTCCTCTTCCAGAGACTTGTAGCTGCAGGACAGGGTGCTGATAACTCATCAAGGTAAGAGACTAGGTCATTCACGTTGATACCTAACCCCCCTTACAGAGACTTATAGCTGCAGGACAGGGTGCTGATAACTCATCAAGGTAAGAGACTAGGTCATTCACATTGATACCTAACTCCTCTTCCAGAGACTTGTAGCTGCAGGACAGGGTGCTGATAACTCATCAAGGTAAGAGACTAGGTCATTCACATTGATACCTAACCCCCCTTCCAGAGACTTATAGCTGCAGGACAGGGTGCTGATAACTCATCAAGGTAAGAGACTAGGTCATTCACATTGATACCTAACTCCTCTTCCAGAGACTTATAGCTGCAGGACAGGGTGCTGATAACTCATCAAGGTAAGAGACTAGGTCATTCACATTGATACCTAACTCCTCTTCCAGAGACTTATAGCTGCAGGACAGGGTGCTGATAACTCATCAAGGTAAGAGACTAGGTCATTCACATTGATACCTAACCCCTCTTCCAGAGACTTATAGCTGCAGGACAGGGTGCTGATAACTCATCAAGGTAAGAGACTAGGTCATTCACATTGATACCTAACCCCTCTTCCAGAGACTTATAGCTGCAGGACAGGGTGCTGATAACTCATCAAGGTAAGAGACTAGGTCATTCACATTGATACCTAACTCCTCTTCCAGAGACTTGTAGCTGCAAGACAGGGTACTGATAAGCTAACAAATGTATTTCAGTACGAGCTACATGTATGTAGTTATCCCTCAACCCTATAATAGTAGGTTTACTCCCAGAAGGGCGAATAAATGTAGCCTAGCTGATGCACTGTGACAGGACATGCCTGATAACACAACACTACCCAGAATTAACATTCAATATATATTAGATAGAGGTACCTTACTGCATAGAGTCTCTGTGTTCAAAGGAATTGCATATGAAGTAACATGCAAGCATTATGTAAAGCATGTCAACAACCACTATTGAACACCAATTGTTGTGTTGATGTAGTTCACCAGAAACTCTCTAGTATCTATGTAGGTGCAACTGTGCACATTTCAGACTCTGTGGTATTTAAAGGGACTGGCCCAGGCTAAAATCATCAAAAAATCGGTGATTTTATTCCGGGTTCTTAATGTGACCATATGATGTAAACATGTACATAGACTAGAACTGCAAATTTTTATAATTTTTGTGCAGCGCATTCACCAGTTAGGCTAGATATAGAGACGAACTTCCCGTATTTCCTATTTTTGACATGGTTGTCAATAATTAGAAATCAGGAATTTCGTCTCTATATCTAGCCTAACTGGTGAATGCGCTGCACAAAAATTATAAAAATTTGCAGTTCAAGTCTATATACATGTTTACATCATATGGTCATATTTGGAACCCGAAATAAAATCACCGATTTTTTTATGATTTTAGCCTGGGCCAGTCCCTTTAATGAGAAACGGAAAGATCAGTTCTAAAATGTTTAACAAAGAGATCCGTTAATAGTCCAAACTGCCATAGCGGTTTCAAGAAAACACAAACCCACTTATTGGTATGCTTCCATGCCAAATCCACAAATTAGATCTTAGACCAGAGCCAAAACAGGGAGAAAAGCATCCACCAAAATTCTGGAGTAACTTATTGTTTTATAGAGTATAACAGTTGGTCCAGAAATGTACAGAAATGTGTCGTTTATTCATCACATTATTGGATGGAATACCACATCTGGCGTCGGGATTGGCAAAAAAGCAGCATTGACACTCCTATCCACCAGTGCAGTATTTTGGGAACAGTGGGCTAGTTTTCAATGATCTAAAAAGCTCAAAGGCTGACGTGATATCTACAGGTGAAGACGCTCTAGTCGCCTTATACAAAGGTAAACCTGGTGAGACGCTTGACCATCTGAGATTGCGAAAGTTTCATCATAAAGTCATACTCAAGCCCTAAAATCTTAAGTAATACCTCATTTTTGACTAATCTGAATACACTGATTTCCTCAAGATGAGACACAAATGCAAGACTAGATTCGCTAATTCCATAACTGTATGGAAGTATGTGTGTTTATAGGATATCATTATTTATCTATGGCTGGCATTTGCTATATTACTGTTAATGTTTTACTGCACCCATTAAACGGTTAGAAAATAGTGCCTGTATATGTACCATGACAATTGGTTAGGAATTGACTGAGAAATCGAAGAAAATCATTCACCACGGTAATGTGAAACCGACTATAATCGCACTGTTTTAATGTGGCATTATTTGCCTGATATGATCATAGGTATCCCCTTTTCACACACAACTCTCGACATACTATATTTTGTAGAGGGAGGGAGGGTGTGGAGAAGGGGTGCATATAATGTGATTTACAAATACAGCTTATCTTATATATTTTAGGCCTATTGAATGTGTCAACAGGTGCATTGTAATGTTGTCGTTAGGGGGCACCATTCAATCTACAGAAGGGGGGGGGCTGCAGGTTTTTTTTTATAAATAATTTCGGGTAGACTCTGTGTGAAATATATAATTTACATCAAGAACTGTTCTCTATAAACATGTATTTAAATTTGAAATTATCACCGCGCCACCTAGCTTGGTTGTAATAAATAATTTGTCCGCGACAAAAACTCCAACCCCTCTTGGTGATTGGATGGTGGCCCCCTAATGACTTCGAAATTTTAACCACTGATACAATAACATGATTAATAATGATCTGAACAGTATAGCACTTTTATAATAAACATGTTACTCTATCAGTTAGGCAGAATAATATTATGGTCATGTTACAAAATCAAAATTCGCGAAATTTGAGGTGATTTCACATCCGTCATGCCAAATATTTTAATTTGTGGTGTAAACGAAATGTCCAGGATGTTCAATAAAGTGCTCATTAGATTCCTTGACCCGAAAAACGTAAGGTTAGACACAAAGAATCATGATTCTTCATTGATTATTAGCCGAGATAACGCCAAAATAAGGATTTGTGCAAATTAGACACTCTTCCACTACTCTGATTCTATGTGACTTTTAATATGTTGTTCTAGGATAATAAAATTATTTATGAGGCTTTTGGTGAAGGAATAATTTCTGTTGCAATTAGTGGTGGGTTGACCCTATTTTTGACCTAGCTGTCCTGGACTATCAGGGCTCTAACTGTTAAAGCTACTTTCCACGGATTACATTGACCGCCCTTCAAACAGAAAATAGATATGCATGCCAGAATTTCTCTCACCAAGCTTACATGTTTTCTAACAGGTCATTTCCCTGATCCGCAATTACAAAGGGGAGTCACTTGTTACTTTGTACTTTACTATGGTTACAGGCTACAAGAAGAAGTGGACATGGTTTTGGGCGGCAAACATAAGGTGACATACGATGATATTGGTCGTCTTGACTACATGAGTATGGTCCTGAAAGAAACTCTCAGGCTTTATCCACCGGCTCCTTTCACGTTCAGGACAAACCCTAAAGATATCACCATAAACAAGTACAAAATACCAAAAGACACCATCTTCTTGGTAAGTGATTTTAATGTTCACATTCGCCTATTGCGTAGTTTCGTCTATAAATTGTGGAATTTTGTATTTGCAAACAGTGTGCTTTTGAAAATGCTGTAAAATGTTACTATTGACAATTTGCAAGTTTATTTTTTATTAACATTGAAAAGAGAACAGCACTCTGTAAGAGCTTAACTGTTCTATACAAAGTGCTGTTATTTTGTCAATGGTACCAAAAATTAAACTTAAAATTGTTTTAAATAACGTTGTTATAATTGTTTTAAATCTCTGATTTTCTTACAGCTGAGCACCTATGCCAGCAGTAGACATCCTGATTTCCAGAAGAGACCAAACGAGTTCATTCCTGAACGTTACGAACCTGAGTCTGAATTAAGGTTCTAACTAATATTATAGTCATTATGTCAAACAATCAGTCACTACTACCCACTGGGTACACGACGTTGTTGTCATGTTGAATCAACGTCGGCCATTGAGGTTGATTGAACGTCGCAACAACTTCATATACACAGTGGGTAGGGATTATGCAGTGGTTCGTAAACAGTGCATTGCCATAGATCAAAACACGATGAGTTTCACCGATGCTGATTTAATGTTGGGCCAGCGTCGCAGACGGTGGGCCAACATTAAAACAGCATTGGCGCAATACCTCTTGTCGGGAATGCGATAGTTGTTTTGTATGTATTACATGTGCACCTGTGCTATAGAATCATAACATAATGCAAACGGTGCTTGTCACTTGTATTCTGCATGCTGCATGACATGGTCATATTAAATTTAAAAAATAGATCTTAATTTGTATCTCACAAAAATAATATTTGATTCAAATTCGTTTAGTTACATCATATTTTGCCAGTTGTTATTATAGCTATTTTTTTATATTTGTGCACAAAAATAAAATTAAGTATATAAAATAGAATAAAATAGTTTAATTATCATGATTACATAATCACTATAATTACTATAATAATTCCTATATTTATTTTCTCTGTTTTATTTGTAGGCCTCCCCATTTTAGTGTATTTCCTTTCTCCTTAGGACAGAGAGGGTGTGTCGGACAAACTTTTGCTCTGGTTAGTAATATTACTTATTTAACCCTTACAGCCCGGAAGTATTCCTGTATAAACCATGGAGACCAAAATTTTTTTTAACGTATTCTATGGTTGGTTATCCCCCTATTTTGGCATGCTTTGTAAACTTTATTCATATTTTAAGTGGCATAAATTTATTGAGATCTACATACACCATAACATAGGTGTACAAATAAATCAGAAAGAGCTAACTAAGACATTTATGATTATTTTAAATTGAAAAAACCCTTTGGTCTCCATGGTTTATATCAAAATATCTCAGCGGTGTAAGGGTAAATCTATGTGGCTCTACAGCCTCTCGTAAACTTCACTGTATTCAGACTCACTACTTCGTTCAATAAAGCTGTATGTACACAGAACTAACATGTTAGACTGTATGGCATTTCCCCAACTGATAATACTATATTATGTATTCTTAGTCCTTACAATGCATGATTTAAATCAGAACCAGAGAGGTATTTATTCTGCAAAGGATCGATTTGACAGGGAAAATCAGAAAAAAATTGTTTAAACTTCTACATTTTTTTCAAAAAAAATCTTTATTTTTCATTTCTTCATGCAATATATTTTTTGGAAAGTTATTTCCAAAACATTTGTGTAAAGTAACACTCTGAAAATAGATATCATAAAATCTTCAATATGTTTAGGAACTTTTTAATAAGTTTTGACATCACAAATCTTGAATTCTGTGAACAAGATCCATATAATAATATCCATAAATCCATCTAATCTATATGTTTATTTTATTGCAGCTGGAGGGAAAACTATTATTCGCCAAATTTTTGCAGAGGTTTGATTTTAATTTGGATCAATCTCACAAGTTTGGTGTATTGGAGTCTGCCACTTTACGACCCGAGGGGGTTTTACCATGCACACTGTCTCTGAGAGAATGGAAGGATTGATTGACTGGATATTAGGCGCACTACTGACGTGCAAAGCCAAAAGGCAGTATCTGCTCACTTTGCAAGTGAGCAGACAGATAAATCCGGTGTATATATTTAGGCACATTAGATGAACCGGCCTTCCTCAATCATGTGAATTTAGCACACTTACGGTGACATTGAGTCGCTCCGTTTGCACATATAACACATCTTCCTGGCAGCAAGTCTTGACACAGTGTTTGTATTATTATTATTTTTCTATTGTTTGCTCACAGACTGTAATGTCTAATGCTAATAAACTATTATTATTGTTAAACCCTAATTTAAAGAACCTCAACCGTCAAAGTGCGAATCGCATCTGGAGCCTTTTTTATCATTTCTCTTTTTATCCCTCAAAAAATAAAATATGTAAGATAAATGAGCATTCAATTTGTAACATTAAATTTGATATATTTTTGAAATAGTACATACGTATTCATTTTTTCCCACTTAAAGTTGTGGGTCGCGGTAGCGGGACACAACTTTCAGTGGGTGAACAATAAAGATAAATACGTAGAGCTCCGAGGGTTAACCCTTTGCCTACCCGGACATTTCATCAATTTCATTCAATGGGAGCTGTGAACTCACATCGCGGTTTTCAATCCACAGTGAAAGAACATTTAAAAATGCAATTAAACGAAGTCTAATATTATATCAAAATTATTATCCCAATGTCAAGATTTTATCGGGTAGTGACATAGTTTATTGAACTATTTTTAATAAAAACAGTTAAATCATACATATAAGAGTCATCAGGAGCTAAATGGTTAACCCACACGAGAAAATATGTCATTTTTTAAATACTTAATTTAGCTACCTCACAATGTTTCACTTTGTTGCTGTAGCCTTGTTTTATTATTCGACTTTTTCAAGTGTCTGTTTAATTTTTAATTTCAGCCATTCAAATATACAATATGCCTAAAATATGCTTTGTGTATACATGTACATATATTTCTATGACAAATAAATCTGTAATACAATATCTGTCTGTCTGTCTGCCTGTCTCTCTGTTTCCTAAATTAGGTTCATTTTACCATGGATATTGGCTTGTACGTGAGATTATTAAGTATTCTTATTTTAAGCTGGTATATTTTTCAGCAAATATAGCTGTGGGTAGCTGTACTGAGACACAGATATCAACTGCATGAAATAGAGATTGTTTATTTTGAGGTAGTAGATTATTAGTACGATCATCTTAAAATTGTGTTCTATGTGAGAATGGAAAAAAATGATACAAAAGGTTTCTCGACGGATTTAGAGCATAAATAGGCTGTCTGATCACACAGTAAAATGCTAACAGAATACACCAATGGAATCTATCCGAAATTCAAGATGGCCGCCAAGGGTCCTTACACTTCATATGAAAAAGTAACTTATTGATTTTTTTTGCCTAGAATTAAATGTAATACCAAATTTTTAATTGTTTTTGGACTTGATTTAGTGATTTTAGAATAAAATCTGGCCTTTAAACCGGGATGGCTGCCAAAAAGAAAATATTTTTGACTTTCCATTCATTGGCGATCATACATGAAACTTGCTGTCGCTGACACTTTGTGCATAGTCATCTCATTAATGGACTGCACTGTTTTTATCGTATTACAATGTCAATTAAATTACCATTATGTGGTGCCGAAAAGTGACGTAAAGCAATCATTTACTATTGCTATTACTTTTTGTATATGTGACCCGATCTGAAAATATGAGTCTAAAGTGACAGTTTGAAAAAACGATGCTTGGGGGCCCTTAAAAGCCAAAATGGCATTTATTTTGCCTATTTCTAATTTTTACATCAGTTTTCGAATCCCAAAATGGTATGGCATAGAATAAATGTACATGCTGACTTTATTATGTCCCTATGCTGGGGAGACATGTTGTTTTTGCTTTTGTCGGCGTCGGCGTTGGCGTGCACATATTTACTTCCCAATATGTTAGGAACTATTTGTCTGATTGTCTTGAAATTTTGCACACAACACCTCCAGGAGGTCTAGATGTGTATTTTGGGGTAACTGTAGGCCTACTTTGGCCTACTATTGGTTCAGTATTATGGCCTAATTTTTCACATTTTGACTTCCCAATATGTCAGGAACTACTTGTCTGATTGTTTTTAATTATTGCACACAACACCCCCAGGAGGTCTAGATGTGCATTTTGGGGTGACTTTGTACTTTATGGGCTGTAGCGGCATTAAAGCCAATACACGTGCTGCCACCGGGAAATTCAATCAATGTTGTTTCAATACTGGGCCTGCATCTCCACAGCTGGGACAACATTGAAATGACGTTACAGGGACGCATTGACTAGCAAACGCCGCACGCATATAGGATAGGCCTATACTCACACAAAATCTATTATGCCCCATTCATTAATATAGGGATTATATAACCAAAAACACAAGAATGACCTACACGATTAGGCCCTATTCCATGTATAGATTAAACATATAACTTACCTATTTACAGCTTTTCGGGGTCGAGGGGGTAATTCAGATTGGTTGTGGGTCAGGGGGTTGTAGGTCAAGGGGCTGTGGGTCGAGGGTTGGGGGTCGATGGGGTCAAGAGGGTTATGGAGATAACTTGTTTTATTATCACATTGCTTTCAGTGCAAAACCTTTAAGTAAGCAGAATTAAATGAACGTGTCTTAGAGATTTTGTAGAACTTGACTCGAACCAAACACACTTAGACTGTAACTCAACTAACTGGCAGCAGGCCTATCAACGACAATGGATCACTGTCTATGTAACTTGTGAGTATTACTACTACTGGACTACTTTCGTGCGAGGGGACCAATGAATGATATTTGTTCCTATTTCCATGGTACCATTCGCTAACAAGTAGGAAATATGCATGCTGCAGTTTAAAAACCTGATCACAACCTCTGGCATACTGTTGAAGTTTACAAAAAAAAAAGAACTAGGCCTATATATATACATTTATTATTAAACAAATGGGGTCGAATTGAATATTTATATTTTATTTAGATAATTTTAATCCAATTGTGTGCTATTTTCAAAAAGTGTAAACTTTACATTTCTCTGAGTTTGCGGAACTGTATTTTTGAAGCTAGACACGCTACAGAGATATACCATTTTAAAGATAATTCTTTGAAAATACATTTATTATTAAACAAATGGGGTCGAATTGAATATTTATATTTTATTTAGTTAATTTTAATCCAATTGTGTGCTATTTTCAAAAAGTGAAAACTTTACATTTCTCTGAGTTTGCGGAACTGTATTTTTGAAGCTAGCCACGCTACAGAGATATACCATTTTAAAGATAATTCTTTGAAAATTCAGGATATGTTATTCAACAGTGTTCAATATTTAAATCTGCGAATTACGTCTCATTTTGCCAGATCGCGTCACATATGACATTGTATTGGTGTCTCTTTATTTCACTCATATGGACACGGAGAGATCCGTTTTCAAGTTAATAGTCATACAAGTGCAGCAGGATCAACCAGGTCTTGAGCTTAATCCTAACATGATCTACATTGATCCACATTGGAATATCTTATTGCCAGGTAACCATTATAACACCTCTACGGTTGTAACGTTTGATCAACAACGCTGGTGGCCAGCGCAGGCCTACATCATCTTAGAGTCAGAGTCATCCACGCACCACATTCACCAGATCGTAAATATTATTACTTGGTGGTTTCCATGCAGCAGCCAGTTTCCTTGGAACCATTAGGATCTCCAATGGACGGAGCAGGCCTAAAAAATCTATCACGACTGCATATGAAGGAAGTGTGGATAGCATGCTGAATGTGGGCCAGCGTCACATACGGCCGGCCAACATTAACCCAGGCCCAATGTCGCAGCATTGCTGTATATGTTATTTGACGGTCTATTCATTGACAGAAAGGCATAGTCGCCAGTCACAAAGGGTCTTTGTTATTTGGACGCCCCATATAGGGGAGAGTTATGCTGAGCTCGTCGGCTTGACCCTCTGATCACCAGGGGGTTATAATTAAAATACAATAAAATATCCAATAATATTTCAGTGACGGACCAGCGTCGCGAAAAGTGGCCCAGCATTGAACCAACTTGGGTGTGTGATATAAACGATTAAAAAATTAAAATAACAGTTGTAATTACAGAGGGAATGACTTAATGCAGTTTTAGGCCAAATTTGTGCAGATAGGCTAAACTGGGCCAAGAGAACTTCCTGAGGCTGGTGAGATGAATGATATGACAGTGGAGGAGAGAGAGGAGGAAGAGATAATGGTTAGTCGAAGTAGCAAATGGTCGCTAACGATCGCAAAAAGTCGCAAACCGTCGCAAACGATCACAAATGGTCGCAAACGATCGCAAATGGTCGCAGACAATCGCAAACGATCGCAAATGGTCGCAAACAATCGCAAACGGTCGCAAGCAATCGCAAATGGCTGCAAATCGTCGCAAACGACCGCAAGTGGTCGCAAATGATCGCAAGTGGTTGCAAGCCGTCACAAACGATCGCAAATGGTCGCAAACGATTGCAAATGGTCACAAACATATTGCTTTTTTTCTCACAGCTCATGTGTTCGTCTGTGAGTTCTCTCTGTCTATCCTGCAGGCGGTAAAACACGAGACGTTGACCTAATGTCGGGCTATTGTTGGCCCACCGTCTACGACGCTGAGCCAACATTAGCCTAGTATTGGGTTACCGTGTCGTGTTTGACGCCACGCTGAATGTGGGCCAGCGTCACAGACAGCGGGCCAACATTAGCCCAGCTTTGGTTCAACGCATCGTGACAGTTACGCCAGCATGCATGCACCCGCAGCATGAAAGTACTGATTAGGACTGAATGTCTACTGGCCAGCACCGGCGATGCTGGCCCAACATTTAACAGACATTGGGTCAATGTCGGCTTGTAATCGTCGCCAGACCAGCTGCTATTCCCAGAAAACACAAAACATTTGTATAACATTTGTACAACGCAGGCCCAACGTCTTCGACGTTGGCCCAACATTGTTCAAATGTTATACAAATGTTTTGTGCTCAGCAAACACGAGGCGTTGAACCAGTGCTGGTTTGATGCTGAGCCAGCGTCGCAGACGGTGGGCGAGAATTGGACCAGCATTTGGTCGACGTCGTGTTTGCTGGGTGTGTAGACAAGCACCAAAACAGAATAATAAATACGCTTAATACATAGTCTCTACTGTCCACAGGAGCCATTTAATAACATTAATTACAAAAGCCATTGAAACTACATCTATTAGCTATCAACCCTTATGGTTATGCTGCTGGAGGGGAGACAGCTTCAGTATTTTGTCCTCAAAAAACCTAGACCCTTCTAGTTTCATTTTTCTTACTTTTGTCGTGATATTGTCATCATTGTGCCGAAAGCAAAAACACAGAGTGCCCAGTAGACACATTGACTTGTCCCTCTGTTGAATTAACGCCGTATCACTGTCTGCGACGCTGGCCCAGCATTAAAACAACATATGCCTAAATATTAATAATTGGTTTATTTTTTTTAATAAACGTGTATTATCTTGCAACTGTAATAGCAAGGACGTTCTATACAAAAGTCCTTGGTAAACAACTTTGCATTGTTTAAAAAATGTTGTTATATAATTCGCCAGGTAGCGCTATAGCTAAGTAGGTATGTTCGCACCTCCATTCACCAGATGGCGCATAATACTCATGGCGCATGTTCCCAACTAAAATCTACTGGATGTCCATCCTCCACATAGATATGGCGCTCATAATGGTGGATGTCACTATCTGTTTTATTAGCAGGGTAAATCACTGTTATTGGAACGATATATGTGTTTAGCTATAATTATTTTACAAATCGTCTCCTTGGATATGAAAGGGTGTATCTGCCACTTTACAAAGTGGCAGATACACCCTTTCATATCCAAGGGGACGAAATTTTTGGCTTCAAATTGAACACATATGAGTAATTTTCACCCACTTGAAGTTGTGGGTCGCGCTAACGCGCACAATTTCAAGTGGGTGAAAATTTAAATTCGTCAACTTGACGCTTTGAAATTTTAATTGCATACATGTACACATCATAGAACAGAGCAGAAAAGTATTTATTTGCCAAATAAAAAAAAAAAAAGAACAAATGAATAGGCAGAAAACAACATGGTATAGGCCGGGAGACCCTTATCATAACTGTCAAAGTCGCTATAATGGTGGCCACCCTCAAATTTATAAGATACTTTTGAATTCAAGTGGCAAACGTGCATTTGCATAGCGATCGCTACACTGAATAATATCAGGGCGCGTCAACTAGCCTACATCTTGGATAGACTACAGACGCTGGTGACACCATGATCCCTGTGAAAGCGATATCACAAGAGTTTAAAACTAAAACCTGAGTCCCCGGCTATTAAACTCATATTTGTTTTCAACATGTGTGTGAAGTCAGGAATACTGTACCTACAGATCAGGGTGAGGGCTCTAGGGTAGTGTTAGCACCGCTGCCTTTGGGGTTCTTTTCCGTTTTCCGGCGGTTTGAAAGAAACAAAATGTTTCTTCCCTATCCACTCGTAAAACTCAGTAATGTCAGCCTCCGTGACCGAGAGGTAGCGTGCTCGGCATCAGATCGCCAGAGCTCAGATTTCGAATCCTGTGTCTGGAGAGCCTATAGCCCGATTCATTTCATTTTTTTCCTACAGAGCAAGATTGGTTTGATTCTTGCAGATAAGTATGTTTGTAAAACAAGAGCTGTGTCTAATTGTTGGCTCAGATAGTATCATATCACATCACATATAATATATCTGAGGCTTGTAATAATTTTCGGGATGAAAAAACCCCGCAATAATTAAGCTATATACATATAAGTTTTGTATCACAACATTTGCATTTTTGTCTTTCTTTGTACAACTAAGTAGATCCTTGCACTGAAAAGAGTAAAATAGTTAAAATGGCCGTAGACCCACACCATAGACCTGTATTCAAAGGAAGCGGGAAGAGCTAATGCTAACTAGACATTTCTGGTGACTTAAAATTGAAAAAGACCCTTTGATCTCTTGGTTTATATAACAATATTTCAGTCATGAAGAACAAAAATGGCATTGATTCGAATTCAGCCCTGGTCCACACACATATCGCAGCAAGGGGGGGGGGGGGGTAAAATAAGTGACAGCAGGAGGTTATGGATCTATCAAGCAAATACGAGACGTTCATCAAATGTCGGTTCAATGTTGGCCCGCCGTCTACGACGCCGGTCCAACATTGAACCATCCTTGGGTGAATGTCTCGTGTGTGCTGGGTATATACAACACAGGCTGCAGACACCACACCCTCTATACCAAACAAACTATACGAAACAAACCATACACTGGTCCACCATTGGAACAGCATTGGTTGAGGGTTTGTGTTTGCGGACACACTACCCCCTTACACATACACACATAATCTGACCTCTGACCCCGCCTGTCCTGCATCTCACCATGACAGGTGCCTGGATGGGCGACCAACTTGGCGCTCCGCCAAATTTTACGGGGATCTAAATCCTTCAGCAGAGTTTTTTTCACGCTGGGTGAAGAAGGGTGTCATTCGCGCTCAGGGTTAGCCACATGGTGGGCTAACGTCCGTGATGTTGGCCCAACATTTTTCTTAAAATTGCAGATTTTTTGTGCTTAGCCTCAATGTTTACAAAACCATATCAGCCTGATTCAACCCTTTAACCGCCGGTGCCGCATATCTTCGGGTTTTTGTTTTTTATTAGCACATTAAGTACCACCTTATAAACATGTTAAAGATAAAATGTGACATCAATCAGCAATATTTGAAAACAGCTAGTTGACCTCCATTTTGTCAAATCTGTATATTTTTCACTCACTTGAAGGTGTGGATCGCGTCAGCGAGACACAACTTCAAGTGGGTAAAAATTCAAGTTGAATAATTTGGCGGTTAAAGGGTTAGACAGTTGACATGGTTGATGTATTATCTTGCATTCAGCGATTCATATTCAACAAAAACTGTATCAGTAGAAGGAATCTCCTTGATCAGTACAATTAACCTATGATGTGCTAGCGTGCATATATTAGAGAATTGCGAATCAACGTAGTTCTTTATCACGCAATATTATTTTATTTAGAACAGGAAGTATAAGTGTGATACAGAAAAAGCATAGGAAGATTTAGTTCAGGGTTTCTCCAATCAATCGCCTTGACCTTCAATGTTATCACCCAGCAATCTAATACAAAGAATTATTGGGGAGGAAGACTTATATGGCATTGTTTTCACAGAGTAGCCACTCAAAATGATTTTCGGTGACGTCACTGCGTTTCACCAAGGATAGTAAATAATCACCCGTGGATTATGTTAGCTGGCAGACTTACTTACTAATACTTAGACAGAAATAGACAACCAAAAAACAGCGGCAGCAAAAATACCGTGTAAAGTGGGGCAACACGTTGGAGTAACACTGTGCCAACGTTAGTTGAGGTTGACTCGACGTTGTGCCATGCTAAAGCGTTCAGATACAACCCGCTGATCCAGAGTAAGTGAAATTTCTCGATGGATAGTGTTTCATACACTTTCGACTTACGTCATCTATCGTAGCCAACCCCCTACCTGCCACTGAGGTTGATTCATCCCTAGCTCTTCGTGTTTTATGAAAATATTTTCTTTTGATTTTTTTCCAACAGTTCTCTTCTCCAGGGTGAAGCAACACAGCAGACACAATAATTATGTTGAATCATTGTTTGTTTAATGCTGGTCCAACGTCGTAGACGGTGGACCAACGTTAAACAAACATTGATTCTACATCTTGTGTCTGCTGGGAAAGCTCAATCACCAGGGCATGCTATTTTATTTAAATGACCTTAAGTAAAAAAATCACAGGACTAAAGACCCAATGTTGACCTAAATTGTTGGCATACCGTCTTTGACGCTGTACCAACATCAAACCCACATTGCCCCTGGATTCACCCCTTTTCTCGTAGCTGACTGGTACATGTTATTACCCTGTGTCATAAACAACCGACGTTGAATCAACGTCACAATAATGTAGTGTAGACAGTGGGAGCGATATATGGAGCTAGCGGTTAATCCACGGCAATCAACATTATTTTTTGCGTGAAGTGGTGCTCGAGTTTTTGCCCAGCGGTTTTTATATTTATACTGCATCAAGAACAGCCATCAATGCTTAGTCCCAAAAATAGAAGAAGTTTTTGATCACTATCATCGATCTCGTTTCATATCTCGTCTGCGGCTCATTATTAATTATTTAATCGACATTAGGGCCTTTTTGAATACTAAATAAATATGTGCTAATTCGGCTTTGCACTTTGTGTGCACATAAAGCCCAGAATAGGCCAGAAGAACCTCCTGAGAATGACGAGATGAATTGGATTACACTGCCTGCAGACACAGGATTTAAAATTAGATCCATGGCGGTCTGAGATCGAGCACGCTTACCCCTCGGTCACATGATATTCATGAGTTGGCGAAGAAAAAAAACGTCATCTTTATTTGAAACCTGAATATACACGTCGCCTAGCAGTGTGGGGCCGACCCCGCGAGCTCCGGCGTGACAGAAAGGTAGCTCTAACCACTTCACTACCCAATAAAGAGAAAGCATTTGTATAACATTTAAACGTCGGCCCAACGGCGTTGGTTCAACATTTTATAAATGTCATGCAAATGTTTTGTATAAACTGGGTGAGCCCCGGTCATGTGATAAAAACACAATATTTCAATTCCATTTAATTAAGGGGCGGACCATTTAATACCAGGGGGGGGGGGTATGTTTTTTCTTTCTAAACAAAGTATTTTTTCTTCCAACAAGAAAACACAACATTTTTTTTCTCTCTGATCAAAAAGAAACACTTTTTTCCCTGAGATGTCACAGACAAACTTTTTTTCCAGGACATGTTTAAAGATCCATTCAACTGCGAAACGGGCATGCGTGTGACGGTCGCCTTAGTAGCCTATAGAGTACAGGCTGACGCATTAATATCAGCAACTAAACTGATTACAAGATACTACTCAAACGGGGCATTAACCTAATGCTGTTTTAATGGTAGACCAACGTATGCGCCGTTGGCCCAACATTGAACCAACATTGGCGGAGTGTACAATGTTTGAGGAAAAGCTGTCCTGTCAATACACATTCTAGGGGTCAGCTGTTTTGCAATCCCTGCAGTAATAAAGTCAGTTAGCTTGCAAACTCAACTCTCAGCTAAGAGCCAGGTCTAAGAACTTTGAGATTTGGTGGAATTACTATCGCATAGATGTCGCTCAAGAATATAATGACCTGCTACGATTTGGGAACTTGCCCTAATGCGGCCGTGGGTATGAAACACACATCTTAGTATTATTATGATATAGGGCCTAGGCCCACCCACGAAACACACATCTTAGTATTATTATGATATAGGGCCTAGGCACACCCACGGGCTATATTGCATTCTGGGGGGTCCATTCTGCAAGTTTTAACAGTTGACTAGACCTTTAATTCTATAAATTAAAAGGCAGGTGTTATTTCTCATGCTCATTCCAGTGTGCCGGCATAATACCTATACACATTAGACGTTTGACCGAGCGGAGCAAGATAATTTTTGACAATTTCCAGCAGATTTAGAAAGATCTGCTGGCTGTCAACAATCTTTTTTTTTCTTACAGATAAATGAACAAAATATTTTTTCCCTCACTTTGTTTTGTGAACAAATTATTTTTTTACAAAAAAGCCATACATACAATGCAGTACATCGATTCAGTATAGACAAAAAAATATATAAAATAAAATACATAACACACATGGCATATATAAAAACCCATAATAATGCATGGTGTGGCTGACGTCTATGTATATGGATCGCTACAAAAAAAGGTGGAAAAAAATATCACATGCATGGTTGAATATCGCCAACCAGAAATTATTAACCTTAAAATGATCTCGGGGATATAGTTTTTTAAAGACATCTCTTTTTTCGGACTAAAATTTCATTAATTTTCGCCCAGAGGATGGGTCTTCCAAGTATTTTGTCCATGTGTTTGTTTTGCCTGTAATTTATTGTTGTAATCCAACACTAAATATAATTGAAATATCTGACTTTATTACCCCACTGAGACTGGTAGTAACCTAAGATTATATGCACCACCCATCTAAATGAAGCTGCAAAAGGAACATAGCACTTTGGATCATATATATTTACTTGGCCCTATATAAATACCGCCAAATGTAGTTAAAGCGACCCAATCAGGCTAAAATCATTAACAAATTGGTGATTTTATTTTGGCTTCTTAATATGACCATATGATGTAAACATGTCCACAGACTAGAACTGCAAAAGTTTTTAAATTTTTGTGCTGCGCATTTACCAGTTAGGCTAGATATAGAGACGAAATTCCCGATTTCTTATTGCGGACATGCATGTCCAAAATGAGAAATATGGGAATTTCGTCGTCTATATCTCGCTTTTTTAACATTTTTTTGAACATTTGATCTTGACATTTGACCGTGAAATAACCTTCAAATGACTTTGGGGTATCATTTTAAAGACTTGATTCTTTTCTCGGCCTTGCTAAAATTTCATTAATATCTGCCTAAGAGTCTTTCATCAGTACAAAATTCAGAATTTGTGTATAGTTTAAAAAAAAAATCGGTTCCTGGGGATACTTTTATCATGGGGAAGTCGGTAAAAGAAGAGTTAAAGAGGTTATTAAAATATTCATCGGGATTGTGGTGCCAAGGAGGCAAGTTATGTTTAATATCATATTTAGGCTTGTTTATTTATTGGATTTAAAAAAAAAATAATTGCTTATATGTAGTATCCTTTCTTGTACCGGTAGTTAGGAAAGTATCATTTGTTATTGAACGTTGTTGGAACTTTGTAAATATCCGAGGCTATATAATGGATTACTAAGATCAAGGAGGTTAAAAACTTTTAGCCTCCTTGCTAAGACGAAAACACCAGACCCTGTACTAATTATAATAATAGTAACAGATTGCGGCCAGCCGGCTGTCACTACATCCAATTTACCAGCTACTGTGATAAAAAGCAGAGCTGTTTCTGGAAACGCTTGTATTATATTATCGGGGTTATCGAGACAGGTGTAATGGCTGTAGGATATTATTCTGTCCAAAAGACAGTATCCGCTTACTTGTAAAGTGAGCAGATACTGCATTTTAGCTTCGCACCGCGGTATTGGCCAGTGGAGGATGTAGAGGGGGGAAGTCCACCCCAGGCAAGCACGACATAATGTTGGACCGACGTTGACGAAGGTGGGCCATAATTAAATCAGCGTTGGGTCAACGTATGTTCGTTGGAGGGGAGACAAACAAACTGTATTATACTTGCAACTCGATTTATTAGCGACTGGATTTCTTAGGAACAATTACATTAGTTGCGGATTCCTGGAAAGCAGATGCATTGATTGGGGAAGTTTCAATGTGTTTACATGTATTGTAAACACAAAAGAAACACCGCAGCAAGCACAAGACGTTGAATCAATGTTGGTTTAACGTTGGTCCAAAAAAGTCGCCAGGTAAACTAGTTACACGCGTGCGTAGTAAATGGCATCAAGGAGGTCTACCTCCTTGGTGGCACAGATCAGATTCAAAATGGCCACCACTCGGACATAAACAGCCTATCCTTGCATGAGAGCGATAAACTCCTTTTTATTCAATCTTCTGAAACTTTGCACCACGTGCAAACTCACCAAATGAATTCGAAAATGACTTGGATCATATTTAAAAATGCATTGGTTTACCATAGTAGGCCTATATGTAATTCAATAATAATTCTCTAGTTTAGAAGGATTTAGACCTACCTAAAAATAAGAAACACAAGCATCAAATATCATGATTTGAAATGAATATTACATGTGTAGAGACTCTTCCACACACTAAAAGAAAGTTAAAGAAGAGTTCGCTATATTTTAGCGCACAATGGGGTCAACGTTTGATATGTTGGTCTTTCCAGGGAGGTGTATACCTCCCTGGTCTTTCATTTCCCCGGCATGTGTGCTTCCCTGCTATAGCTGATGTAGCAGACATGATGTTGATCCGGTCTGGAGACCAAGGAATCAGATTCTGGCGCCAAACTGCGGGGGGTGATCCACGTACACAGGTGATCAGCTCCGACAGCGCGTGCCACAAAACCAGATGGCTTCCTCTACTAGAAAAACTCGGACGACGGGCCAATGCTGTTTTAGTGTTTGACCAGCGTCTACGACGCTGGCCAAACAATAAAAATGAATTGGCTGAATGTACAAGAGCACCGGCGCTGAGCCAATGTTGGCACACCGCTGGCCCAGTACTGGCACAAACTGACATTGCTCAGCCCAGCTTCGCAGCTGTTCAACCCTAGAAATCTAAAAAGTTGATTGATCACATATTTTGCTTTGATGTCCTCGATACAACACAAAGATAATATACCTCTGGAAAAGTGGAATCAGCATCTAAAGGTAGCCTGTCTCATATGGCTTCACAATGTATTTCCTACCTATACATCTAGATTATCCGTACGTGCTGGGGGGCTATGTATTTTACCTTGGTAGGATTTTTTTTCACAACCATAACCGAACAATTTTTTCATCAATTTTCTCCTAGACGCTGAATGTATAACAGAGGGGTGGGTTAATATTGCTTTACGTCGGTTTCTGCACAATCATGGCAATATCGCGACAGACGGAAGCCCGAAGCCGGGACTATGCCCCACTCTTATTTTGAATGACCTCGAGGGTTCCTTATAGTGTACAGACAGTATACGCAGGTAGCACTGTACACTCCAGGCCTTTGAACAGTTTGGAGCACTGTTTATGCACAACCACCGTATAGCAGAGGGACATTTACGAGAAGCATATAAACGAACTTTTTTTCAAGACACCTCCCTCCCCCCCTCCCTGGTCCGTCTCCAACATAAGTTAAGCTAAGTTTAGCAGTCAGCAGCTAATTCATGTGTGTGTTTTTTTTATACAAACACAGTAGATAATAATGTTATATTAGACACATAGCTAGTTCACACTTGTTTCATTCGGTAAATGTAAGCGTCGTGTCATTTAATGTTTCGATATACATTGTATTTGGAAGACCAAGAGTTTTCAAAAGGAACGCTGCCAACATGTTAAAGTTTCATATGTTGCATCTAGAACTTTCTGTATAAAGTTCCTGGTTGCACGAACGAGTTATGATGCATAACATCCTCACGTGATACACAAATGAAACACACATCACAGAAGTATAGGCACGCAATTACCATTAATTTTACAGAACGTGTCATCCATTTTTTATTTTGTTCATTGAATACAAAGGAAACAAAGAAACAAAAAGTGTGTCCTGATAACTTGTGTGGTGTATCCAATGAAATTATGCAAGTAAACTAGAGCATATATCCATGTGTGCGTTTAATGCTGGATTTTGTCGGCTATCTTAAAGTTTGCAACTTGGATTACTGGAGATATGGTTTTCAGAATTTCTTCCAACTAGATTTTGACTAAAATTTGGCCTGTCGGAAATCTATTCCATCTCAAAATCTGATGAACATTGAATAAGCATTGCATTGATCGAGTATAAAACGAAAAAATGGCGACAACATTACAATTATAGGGGAAATGTTTTATGTAAAGAAATATTAATATTAATAACATGTGAAGAATCTCAAGGTTAATTAGGTGCTTAGCTATTTGTGTCTTTATGTTGAATTCCTTTTTAATTTATTTAAAATTTGTTTTTTTGTGTGTTTTAGTGGTCGACGTTATATCACAATATACACCAACTAGAATTGTTATTCAATATAAGGCCTACACTGTTTCATAAATTCTACATTGACATCCTCAATGTAGAAGGATAACCATAAAAACTCTTCGGTAATCACGAACAGGAACATGCAATGATTTATTTCAAGGATGAAAGTTTGTCTACCTCTTGAGCTAACTAAAACGTATGCTCGCGTTTTTTTCGAAACTCAGGAAAAAACTTCGGCACGTGAGGTCATGCACGTGACTTGGTCACGTGGCTGAGTTTTTGAGTGACAGCGTCAGTCATAACAGCGTGTGGTATGACTACAGGCCACTTAGTATGATTATGTCTACCCACCAAACGCAAAAATGACGCTAGTTTTATTGTTGGGCCAGCGACGTTGTCAGAGGACCAATATTTAACCAGTATTGTGTGGGCTTACGTGAACACATTATGTTTGTTAGGTGGACTTCGGGGCAGCAAAAATGACGTTGCATCGGTTTATATAGCTTACATAGATTTGTACACGACTTTTCGTGCATTTTAAACTCAATTTAACAAAAAAAGATTAGGCCTAAAAGAAATTTGTGAAATAAAATTACATATAATACTCTACTTGTGTCTTGTGAACATGTAAATGTAGATTACATAAATTATGTCCCAGTATTTTTAAGTGTTGGTATCATCATCTGTTCGCTTATTATTTGGTATTAGGCCTATTGTAATGATATATTGGGCTGATATTATTCCACTGAACATTTTAAGCTTTGTTTTTAAATCATTGAATGCAATCCAGGATATGACGTTGAAAATGGGGGGAGGGGGTCTACGTGTGATGATGATCTTCGGGTCGAAGGTCAAACCTGAGAATCTGGCTGGTCTGCTTGTAAACTCATCCACAACACGTGGATCAGTAATGCCAGAGTGTCACGTGACCCAGAGAAACAAAGGTGAAAGGTCATCACTAATGCTGTCTGCAGAACGAGGTGCTGTTGAGCATGTTTAGTGCATCTCGTTTAGGGATAATCCAGAAACGGTGCCGTGCGTAATTTAACTACCATGAAAGCTTTTTAACCCATACAACGCTGTTATATTTGATTTAACCCCTTAACCGCCAAATTATTCAATTTGAATTTTCACCCACTTGAAGTTGTGTCTCGCTGACGCGATCCACAACTTCCAGTGAGTTAAAATTATTCAGATTTGACAAATTCAAATCTTGCTGGTTGATGTCACATTTCTTTATTTGTTACATCATATATTTAAAATGTGGCACTTAATGTGCTAATAAAAATGAACACCCGAATATATGCGACCCCGGCGGTTAAAGGGTTAAACCGAGAAATCTTTTTTTTTCAATTTGAAAAACATAACATATGTATTCAAATAAAGCGGAAAGAGCTGACTAAGACATTTATGATGATTTCAAATTGAAGAAAACTTTTTGGTTTACATTGTTTATACAAACATATTTTGTCTTTGTCAGGGTTAGGCAGATAGATAGTGTGGTCTGAATATCACCAATCGTAATGTGACGATCGCAACATACGTTTGCTGACGGAATCCTTGTTACATGCATTGTCTTAGTCAGGTAGTAGAATTGCATTTAACCCTTTAAGCCCCCACGATGCATTAAAGCATCATTTTACATCCTTGAAAACATACTTAATTTTCCTATAACTAAGGGTTTTAGAACGAAAATTTCCATGAAACTGTTTCACCAATACGTGGTAATTTTCTTTAATTTTTTAACCACATCAATCATCTTCATCCACTACAAGTCGAGAATTGCGGCAGCAATTCGCGACTTGTAGTGGATGAAGATGAATATATGGTAAATTCAGGCTTGAAAGGGTTAATAATTGTATTATTAATTGTGTTATTAGTTATTTATTCATCTGAATTTAATATTACAGGTATTACAAAAACAACATTTTCAAGTAAAGAATAGTCTTGTGTAGTGTGCGGTGATTCATTATAGTTATATTTATGCAAACAGCCCCCATTATCTGTCGACGAAAACTGTTGAAGCTGATCACAGTAAATGAGTGGATAACCGATGAGATCCTGTTATCTAAAAGACAAAAAGGCAGCTGGAAAAAATATGGAGAAGAGATCGAACAGATTCTAATCTATCACGACTTAATGCACAAGTTCACCTGTGTAACAGACTAATGTCAAAGACAAAAAAAAACTATTATACAAATTTGGTTTCAGAGAACATCACATATCCTTAAAAGTTATGGGACAAAATGAAATACATTTTCGATAAAAAAAACACAATATACTACCGGATAGTTCATGCAATACCAAACATGCTAGCTCCTTCAATGATTTTTTCATAAGTAAGATTGCTAAAATCATGGACACTCTGCTGTCAGCAAAATCAGATTTAAACATTCATCTTGAACCTACTCCTCCAGCTGCCCCAAATCCTTTACTCACTTTCTCACAAATCTCAGAAAGTAACGTGTCAAAGCTTATTCGTTCATCACCCAGCAAATCATGTGACCTAGATCCATGTCCAACTCAAATCGTCAAGGACAGCGCTGATATTCTGGCCGGGTCAATCACAATGATCATAAATCTCTCATTGGCAGAAGGGAAGTTCCCAGATACCTTCAAAAGTGCTCACGTTACACTACTATTAACATAACCTTTACTAGATCGAAATGAATTAAGCATTTTTAGACCTGTATCTGGATTAAATTTTGTTTCCAAATTGATCGAGAAAATCGTTGCTAGCCAAATAAAATCTTACATGCAAAATTCAGGTATTTCGAATAACCTTCAATCGGCATATAAATGTGGAAATTCCACCGAAAGGGCCCTATTGTATATTCAAAATGATATTTTGTCAGCTCAAGACCGTGGTGAGCTTACTGCTCTTTCGCTCTTGGATTTGTCTGCGGCTTTTGACACGATCGATCATGACCTCTTGCTCAGTAGATTGACTGAGTGAATTGGCATTGATGGTGTGGTGTTACAATGGGTTCGTTCCTACCTGACCGGTCGTTTTCAGCTTGTTAAAGTTAATGGTGTACTCTCTACTCCGCAATAATATTGTTATTGTGCGGTGTTTCGCAAGGCTCTGTGTTGGGTCCACTTCTTTTTACTATATAAACCACTCCTCTGAGTTCAATAATAACAGTTTTTGATCTTAAACATCACCTTTTTGATGATGATACACAAATATACACATCTTTCGTTGCAGAAGATATAACACAGTCTTTAATTGTTGTACAAAATTGTATGCTGGCAATCCAGGTTTGGATGGATTAAAACATGCTGAAACTTAATCCTTGTAAGACAGAGTTCAAGATCATTGGTAATTTAACTCAACGTAAAAAAGTTGCTCATATTTTCTCAGTTGAATGTATGAACCGAAATAGACTGCATACGAAACCTGAGTGTGGCTTTAAATCCAGCTTTATCATATACCAAATTACGTTTCCACTTTACTACCTAAACCTCATAGAAGTATTTTTGCTCAATTTTGTTGTGGAATTTTACCTTTGAGAGTAGAAACAGGCCGTAGACAGAGAGTTAGAGATGAGACAACTGGACAGACACGCTCTCTGAAACTGGAAGAGCGTGTCTGTTCAATTTGCTCATCTGGCGAAGTCGAATATCATTTCTTGTTAAAATGTGATGTTTTTTCCGATATAAGAGTTGACTATATAAACAATATTATGCGTAATAACGCCGATTTCATTAATTTTAATTTAGAACAAAAATTTACTTTTTTGATCACTAAATATTGGAGAGAAACACTGAATTTTTTGTGTAAGGCGTGGTCAAAGAGAAAGACCTGTTTATATCTGTAATGTTTGCCTCCTCGGCACACTGTATACCTTTTTCTTTTGCTATATTCGTGTATAAAGTGACATTGTAGGCCAAATTGGCCCGGCATATTATACTGTTAATGACCATGATATGTATGTTTATGTTGTGTTTGTATATGCATGTCACTTTAATAAATAAATACTTTATCATTCAAGAAACATGTCTCGAATATTTGTAGATCAGCTTTCTACCATATTCGAAATCTTAGACGCATTCGAATTCATTTGAATAAAGCTACTGCAATTTCTCTAGCCAATGCTCTTGTGAGCAGTCGCCTTGACTACTGTAATTCGTTGCTGTTCTGTTGTTCAGAAAAATATAAAACAAGCTTGCAGCGTGTACAGAATTGCCTTGCCCGAGTAGTGACCAGGTCAAGTTGGCTTTCAGAGTCTAGGTCCATGCTCAAATCACTGCATTGGTTACCTATTAAATCACATATCAAATTTAAACTGAACCTTCTGACATATAAAGCACTATTAATGGGTACTCCGTCATATCTCAGTGATTTCTACATTTCGAGAAAAACCAGCAAACACTGGGATCCGAAAGTACGAAGTTATCACATCCTGGACCGCGGTCAAACAAATAACGGCCATTCATCGTTCGTGGTTGCCGCTCCGCGCTTGTGGAATAAATTGCCTCTTGAAATACGTGAAGCAAAATCGGTCACTATCTTTCGGAAAAAACATCCACCGACCGTCATATGACGAATTCCTTTTCTGACTATGGATCTCCCCACTGAATACTGATTTTAGTCCACAGCGCCATTGAGTCTCAATATTGTTTAGAGATACTGGCGCTATGGAATTCATTATACTTATACTTATTTAGGATGTAAATTAACAAAACACATACTCGCCAGGTGGTAACATGTGTTTCCATTACCACAACAAATAACTATGGAATTCATTATACTTATACTCATTTAGGATGTAAATTAACAAAACACATACTCGCCAGGTGGTAACATGTGTTTCCATTACCACAACAAATAACTATCATGTCGGAGCACACTTTGTGTCAGAAACAAGATAACCTAAATATCAGAATGAGTGAGTGAGTGAGTGAGTGAGTGAGTGAGTGAGTGAGTGAGTGAGTGAGTGAGTGATTGATTGATTGATTGATTGATTGAGTGAGTGAGTGAGTGAGTGAGTGAGTGAGTGAGTGAGTGAGTGAGTGAGTGAGTGAGTGAGTGAGTGAGTGAGTGAGTGAGTGAGTGAGTGAGTGAGTGAGTGAGTGAGTGAGTGAGTGAGTGAGTGAGTGAGTGAATGAGTGAATGAGTGGGTGGGTGGGTGGGTGGGTGAGTGAGTGAGTGAGTGAGTGAGTGAGTGAGTGAGTGAGTGAGTGAGTGAGTGAGTGAGTGAGTGAGTGAATGAGTGAGTGAGTGAGTGAGTGAGTGAGTGAGTGAGTGAGTGAGTGAGTGAGTGAGTGAGTGAGTGAGTGAGTGAGTGAGTGAGTGAGTGAGTGAGTGAGTGAGTGAGTGAGTGAGTGAGTGAGTGAGTGAGTGAGTGAGTGAGTGAGTGAGTGAGTGAGTGAGTGAGTGAGTGAGTGAGTGAGTGAGTGAGTGAGTGAGTGAGTGAGTGAGTGAGTGAGTGAGTGAGTGAGTGAGTGAGTGAGTGAGTGAGTGAGTGAGTGAGTGAGTGAGTGAGTGAGTGAGTGAGTGAGTGAGTGAGTGAGTGAGTGAGTGAGTGCATGGACGAATATGTAAATTAATTAAGACGTTATTAAGACGTTATTTAATTTATGTGTCGCGTCAGTTATTTGGCGTTATCCCATGAGCTGCGGACGTAGCTATATACTAACAAATGAGTGATGAGTTACAGTACTCCATAGATTCTCAACAGCTGTCAGATAGCATCAAATGATATAATTAATCAGACACCACATCAGAAGTTAATGATCTATCTTCTCTCCACACCACAATTTACCACACATACAGCCACAATAGCTTTGACAAGAGATTAAATCAGTGAATTAATTGCAGACATCCTGACACTCACATAATAGAAAGCTCTATAACATTTATAAGTCGTAGTTTGAACCATTTAACCGCTGCTCCCGAGTATATTCGTTTTTGTCATTTGTTATTAGCACATCAAGTGCCAGCTGTTAAACATGTTAAACAATAAAACGTGACATCAATCAGCAAAGTTTCAAAAACATTGACCCTGATTATGTCAAATCTGAATAATTTTTAATGAGTGAAAATTCCAATTAAATAAACGGTCAAAGGGAAAATAATGTCATGTTCAATATGCAGTATATGACATCAATAAAATGTTGTTCTAAAAAAATCGAACAAAATATAATATGATTATTCTAAAAAGTAGAATGCAAAGCACGAGCAAACAGAAGAAGTATATAATTATGCGCAGCTATCAAGATTATAAAGATTTACCTTAATAAAACAATAACTGCTCCAAATAACGTTCTATCATACTTATTATGCATTTTACAATGATATTGTCACGTACATATAGCACTAAACATGATGAGGTTAAAGATGTGTATGTGACTAATGATTATTAATGTAGGAGATTTTTTAAGTAACCCCATACTTTCTTATTAAATTTTGACCTATTAATAGATGGCACACTTATGTAGTAAGTAATGCAAATACCCCGAAATGAATATATCAAATTTCTTCAGTAGAGTATTGGTCACCAGTGAAGACGTTTTAAATAACATCAAACCGCAGTTCACTTCAAACAAGGCAAATAGAATCAGATTCTATAGTCACATTCGGTATCACAGGTGTTTTTTCTCTCTCAGTTTATCAGTGACAAATTATCGCACTCGGCCCGAGATAACGGAATGCTGTACGTATTCGACAAAGTGGTCATCGCTCATTCCGTGTCACTTCGCGAGTATCTGTCTGTGGGTGAATACTGCCAAAAGCCAAAAGGCAGTTTCTGCTTACTTTACAAGTAGGCAGATACTGCCTTTTAGCTTTGCAGTGCAGAAAAAGTCAAAACCATGAAATTGGAAAGTGTCAGGAAACGTCACAAGATGTAGGGCCAACTCTTGGATATTTACAGCAGGTCCAGTACTTTCGCACTTAATTTAGACACACGTGCTTAAACTATAATGTTTATCTGTCAATTTTCACTGTAAACATCGTAAAGTGTTTCTGACTAGTTGATGGATTATCCTGTCTCGTAGGATGAGCCTGGTCTCAGTTCTCTTTATCAAATAGCATGCACTGTGAGTAATGTACTTCCATTCCAAACTTGATGAGTGTGTGATTGAGTTGATTGAGTTGATTGAGTTGAGTAAGTGAGTGAGTGAGTGAGTGAGTGAGTGAGTGAGTGAGTGAGTGAGTGAGTGAGTGAGTGAGTGAGTGAGTGAGTGAGTGAGTGAGTGAGTGAGTGAGTGAGTGAGTGAGTGAGTGAGTGAGTGAGTGAGTGAGTGAGTGAGTGAGTGAGTGAGTGAGTGAGTGAGTGAGTGAGTGAGTGAGTGAGTGAGTGAGTGAGTGAGTGAGTGAGTGAGTGAGTGAGTGAGTGAGTGAGTGAGTGAGTGAGTGAGTGAGTGAGTGAGTGAGTGAGATTCTAAGTATAGTGTTTAGAGCCATCATTGCATAATTATGGTAGCAGGACAGTTTTGAGCAGTGACACAAAATCGCATTGCCAGTGCAACAACATTTCGATAGTCGCGACGTTTCATGTAAGGAGAAGCTATCACATAATATATAATGTAGATATCCTGCCGAACCCCTATATATGGAGTACTTAGCATTTTAATTTAATTTTTCAGTCACTTGAAGTTGTGTCTCGCTACCGCGACACACAACTTCAAGTGACTGAAAATGTATGTGGTTTTGTGAAATTTAGGTCCCAAAATATATCAATGTTTCAAGATTGAAGGCATATTTTACTCTTAGCAACTGGCTATAACGGGTAAAGAGATGTTAAAAACATAAAATGGGTACTGTAGTCGACATCAGTGTCCTAGGAATAAAAACGTGGAGCAGAGTCAAACAGGATCCATGTTCAGACAGAAATTACGATCAATTCACCGCCTATTCAGCACGTTGAGGTAACACAACAACTGTAATATTTTCCTAAGATGTGAAAATATACTTTTTGAAGAAAGTATCACTATGCCCAATAAAAACATGGAAAGGGTTTCGTTGTCCGAAATACTGTTCGTGGAAGTTGAAGGGAAGAGTCCAGATATCCAGGTTCGCTGGACCCCATTTATCCCGCAGTTTCCTCGTGTCACTTGTCTGACGGGGTTGTTTACTTTGGAATGTAAACAAGGCCACCTTGTGTTCAAATGATGCACAGGACAAATGATTGCTGCCCGAATTCGTTAGGGTTCAAGGACATGTATGGATGTTTGTATGTATATGACTTTAAAAAGACCAAGTGGGTGACTGTCCTGCCACGTGTACACGTGGCAGGACAGTCACCCATTTGGTCTTACTAGAGAAGACTTTCTATATGTTTTTTTTTAAATATTTTGTTGTTAATTAAATAGTAGTTCACCCATATTCTGCGCAAAGTACATAATTATATATCATCTTTTTCTCTTTTAGTCTTGATTAGTCATGGATCAATACTCAGACGATCCAGTTTGTCTGTATTGTCAATACTCATATTATTTCGCCCCCTCAACCCGTTAAGCGTTAAGGGGTTTTGTCGAGTTAAAATATTTCCAAAAATCCGAGACAAACTCGGAAGTGGGTGGGTGGGTCAAGCACCAAGTCGATTTTTAATTTTGTTGTTGAAATTTTGTGTTTTTTCGTGTTTTTTTGTGTTGTTTTCATGTTTCAAAATGTTTCCAAAAAAAATAAAAAATTGGATAATGGGATGGATGGGTGGATTTCGATTAATCCGAGTTTTTCTCGGATTTTTGGAATTATTTTAACTTGACAAAACCCCTAAGCACGACGATTTATTAGTGCATTAAATTACAGTTACTGGGAATGAAATGAGTGCTATACATCAAGATTTGTAAATGTTTAGTCTCAATTTTGTTTTTAAATATAAGTAATTTTTATCTGCTTGAAGTACCGGAACCGACAACTTTAAGCGGGTGGAAACTGTAAGTAAGAAAACCTACGGGAAAAGGGCTTATTTATTACTAGTTGACACCCGTGTATTCTGGGATATTTTTTATTCATTTATTAATAAACATAAATCGTCTGAATATATTGTGCATGCCATGTATGCTGGCATGCAAAGCCAAAACGCAATACCTTCTTACTTTACAAGTAAGCAGATACTGCCTTTTGGCTTCACAGAGCAGAATATCACAACCTTGAATCATTCGAGTAAGTCGCACTATTTTCTCTGTTGCAGTAGGCCTACTATTTCACCATAACACCCGTTTAGACGGGATGTCATCAGAACGTTCACGGAAGAGCAGACGATCTGAGTACTGCTCTGTAAAGCCAAAAGGCAGTATCTGTTCCCTTGTAAAGTGGGTAGATACTGCGTTTTGGCTTTGCACGGCGGAGTAAGTATAACTACATGGTCTTCAAATTATTATGCTGTGCTTAAGACACAGTTGAATGCACTTTGACATTGACTTCGACTCAAACCGGGTCTTCATTCGTCACGCTCGTTACATTTGATTCAATCTGGGCCGGCATATGAGAACAATAAAATATCACCTTCCACATTTCCAGAAGATTCTGCGTCATACTTCCATCTCTGATTACTATCTCTAACTACTAGTCAAGTCTATTGCCGCTTTAATGAATGATGAATAGAAAAGATCGAGGATTTAGATAACGTTTGTTAAAATACAGGTCAAACTAGAAATGAGGATGGTGAGCCCAGGTGAGGTTATGGTTTTGAACAGATGACACTAACCTTAACATGACCCGAACTTCAAAACTTGGCGATTTTATGTCACTTAATCGTTTTTAATTTGTTTTGTTAGCCGAGCACTGATATTGGGAATGAAATTAGTGTTTAGACATCAAGATTTGCAAATGTGTGGTCTCAGAATAAACAAATATCAGTAATTTTCACCCACTTCTGGTTGTGGATCGGTAGCGAGACACAACTTCAAGTGGTTGAAAATTTTAATTTTATTTTTTTGACCTAGCGATTCAAGGGTCAGCTACAAATTATACAGTCGAGTATTCAAATCCATGCCTTGGGGTGAGACACATTAACCCTAATCAGTGGAAAATTTTAATTTTATTTTTTTGACCTAGCGATTCAAGGGTCAGCTACAAATTATACAGTCGAGTATTCAAATCCATGCCTTGGGGTGAGACACATTAACCCTAATCAGTGGAATTGTGTATTAAAATAATAACTGTTCGGACGGGTGTTATTTAAATCATTCTCTTGAATTGTTTTATTATACACAATTTTAAGACAATGTCCTCTGTTTTATCAGGTATATTATTGTGAATCGCTCAACTCTTCCAACGCTGAATCATTTTGTATAAATCATGGAGACCAAATGTTTTTTTTCAATTTAAATCATCATAACTAATAATATGTCTCAGTTAGCTCTTTCTGATTCACTTGAATATCTAGGTCATGGGTGTACGAACATTAGAAATATTTCTTTTTTATCAGTGCGGAGACCGTCTTTATACGTCAGAATCTGTCGTTTACAGACGGCAGTTTTGTTCTGACGTATAAAGACGATCCCCGCTCTGAAACGTTAAGGGCCTACACGTGTCCAGTCGATAAAAAAATGATATGTCAAGGTTCACATACTTTATCATGGATACTATGATGCTATCAAATGATGATAATATTAGGTATGTTGGCAAATTAGGGTGAGCATTTTGAGCATTACACCATGTCATGTGATGATGATAAAAATGAATTATAATTATGTCAACGTTCACATAATTCATCGCAGATAGGCTACTACCATGATACCATCAGTGATTAATATATTAGCTTAATGCTTTATCAATCAATCCAGCTTATACGTCGAAATATTGAAAATCATGTGAAAAGAGCATTGTCCGTCCTGTCCGACATTTGAAAACAACTCGTTTAGGACGCTCACAGACTGGAATGTGTAGGACTTTGGTAACCCATCCATCTTGGTCTGACCTAATGAGCTGTCTGTTGGTGATCGATATCCAGACTTGGCTGTCTTCTACAGATCCTGATCACCTGTCTACCCACGCCCCCCACCTGCCATCCAGATGGTAATGAGATTTGTCCAAACGCTCCAGCGAATTCCCCCCCCCCCCACGAGGGGTTGGCCCAATGTTGGGCTGATGTTAACGTCATCACAACATTGGGCTAACGCTTGTGTTTGCTAAGCCAGCTATGAAGCATAAGCTGGTGACAGCATTCCATTGACATGGTTTGGGTCAAACAAATAATAAAATCCCTGCATTACCACGACTGAGAGACGGAACTAACTGATTGTAACTGATAGCAAAATATATCACTAGAGGCTGTTTTGTTCCATGATTTAAGTCAATAATTTTTTTTTTAAATATGTAGAGCCATATGGACACGTGCCCCGGTTCTTTTCTTTTGATACATATTTTAATACAAGAGAAAACAGGCCTAGAAACAAATTATAATATTCTTGCCCCACTCCGAAATTCTCCCCGACCAAGTGGGTCGCGGTAACGAGACGCAACTTTAAGTGGGCGAACATTAAAATATTAAATTTATCTGCCATGAGAATAAAGAAACGCGCTCACGCACACCCCACACACGCACGCCCGTAAATTGTTTACGGCTGCTCCTATAGAATGTGAAAACCACAAAATCTTCCACAAATATTCCACCGATTCAGCTACTGACCTTGATCTCGGCAGTTAATTGTCACATCGTCATGTAAGGCGACAACGTGGTGGACGACTAGACATTATAAACCTTACAACGCTGAATTAGTTTTGTTTAACCCTCTCAGCGCCGGTGCCGCATATATTCGGGTTTTCATTTTTTATTAGCACATTAAGTACCACCTTTTAAACATATTAAAGATTAAATGGGACATCAATCAGCAATATTTGAAAAGTGATGACCTTCATTTTGTCAACTCTGAATAATTTCACTCACTTGAAGTTGTGGATCGCGTCAGCGAGACACAACTTCAAGTGGGTGAAAATTCAGTGGAATAATTTGGCGGTTAAAGGGTTGAACCATGGCGACTAAAGGTTTTTTCAATTTGAAATCATCATAAATGTATTATTCAGCCCTTTCCGCTTCATTTCAATACCTACGTTATTGGTCTACGACAATTAAAAATATTGTAATTATTTTAGTGCGACTCTGTTATAAGTCTTATACATGTATATTAAAAAGTCATCATTTTTATTTTGGTCCCTTAATAATATGCCCATAATAATTAACAACATCTCTATAGACTAGAATTGCTTAATTCCTTTAAATTTTGTGTTGTATGGAAAACCCCGTTTATTTGTTATTCCTCTATTTTTTTGTTTTAGACATGCATGTCTAAAATTATATCTCATCCTTATTTCTCTTCTAGCTGGTAAATGGGCAACCCAGAATTACCAAAAAAAATACGCAATTCTAGTCTATGCCTATGGATATGTTGACATATTATGGATATATCAAGGAGTCAAAATAAAAATAATATTGGCCTGATTGTGATCGCTTTCAGTTATAGGTGTCATTTCAGAGATAATCCTGATTCTAATACTTACTACTGATAAAGTTATACGCATACTTCTGTTTTTTTAATTTACATTTTGTTGTTTTCACAACCATTTTAACCATTATTTTACCATTAGAGTATTTTACCCCTTAGAGTTAGAAGATGCTAAGCTGCCACTTTACAAAGTGGCAGTTTACGCTGGTGAGTTTTTGTTTGTACGTTTTAGTCATTTAAAGCTGAAATTGCTAACGCAATTTTCAGCTTTAAATGACGAAAACATATTACCATTTGTGAAAAATAGACAGCTTCAAATTTGAATGTTTTGATCAAATCTAAATATACGATTCATCCACTACAAGCCGCGAGTTGCTGTCGCAATTCTCGACTTGTAGTGGCTGAATATGACTTGAACTGGGTGACAAATGAATAAAATATGTTGTTATTATTAAAACATCTCTACCAAAATGTTCGTTCTAAGACACCTACGTTTTAGAAAACTAAGCCAAGCTTCAGAGATGCAGAATGATGCTTTTAACCGTTAGGGACTACAGTGATGTTCAACCCTTTCAGCCCTGAGTTTACCATTGTCATCTTCAATCACTACAAGCCGCGAATTGCTCCCGCAATGCTCGACTTGTAGTGGTTGAAGATGATTTGATGTGGGTAAAAAATTTGAGAAAATTGTCATGTATTGGTAAAAGAGTTTCATGGAAATTTTCAACCCTTGGTTGTAGGAAAAATAAGTCTGTTTTCAGGGATGTAAAATGTTGCTTTAATGCATCGTGAGGCCTTAAAGGGTTAATGTCGATCCCCGTACTGAAAGAGTAAACTATTTATAATAGCCGTAGACCCTTAATATTTATAGGTATTTATATAAAGCGGAAATAGCTAACTAAGACATTTACGATTTTTTCAAATTGCAAAAAAGATTTACATAATAAATAGTTCAGCTCATTAGGGATTAAAGGGTTGAGTACATGGACATATCACAGAGTATAATTATTATATCAATTTCAGTGGTTTATAATGTATACTTGAAACCTTATACATAGGGCTTTAGCCGCACAGGGGTCACTCCTTTAGTCGCCAGTCCCAATTACATTTTTTTTTCATTTTTATTCGCACATTATATGCCAGTTTTTGAACACGTTAAATATAAACCGTCACATCACTGAACACGATTTCAAAATCGTTGACCTGCATTTTGGCATTTCTGAATAATTTTCACTCACTTGAAGTTGTGGATCGCGTCAGCGAGACACAACTTCAAGCGGGTGAAAATTTAAATTAACTAATTTGACGTTTAAAGGGTCAATTAAATTCATGTGATATCTGCACTGATTAAAAAAAACACTGACAGAAAATGCAGTCACATTGTGCACGTCTCCACGACAACTGAGATTTGTAATAACACATAGCCTAATTATCAATAAAAGGATTGCGTTGTCTTCCGGGGCGGAATAACAAAATAACAAAAACTCAAACCCAATTAGTTTGAACATGAGCATTTTTATTTGTTTTTATAATGGGCTACTGGATATGCGAGCACAATCCCTGTCCAATTAAATCTGAAGACGCCGCGCGGGGACCCTCTTAATTAGACATCAGAATCTGAAAGGGCTGATCAAGACAAACTTCTTCTACATCCTCTCCTGACTCTTGTCAATTAGGTAGGAAAGAAAACATTGTCATTTTGAGATATGATACATGTGTAAGCCATTTTGGTCAATTCACTTACATTTAGGCTTAGACCATTTGATATTAAAATTTCTCTTTCAATAATACTATGAAATGTAGCTATATGCCTATGGGAATAAACACATAGTATTTAATATCCATTATAAAATAATTACTTATCATGGAATTGAGATTTGCAAATTTGTAAAAGTATATTTTTGAATATCCGCAAAAATGACTAAAAGTACTCATTCCTTTCGTAAATTTTATAATATGAAAATAGAAAACGTAAATAGGCAAGCAATATTTTTGTTGCATTGCGCTGTAGTTGAATACTACCCACATTATTATTCATCAGAACAATTAAATGGGGAACAAAAATAAATCAACCAATAAATGAAAAAAAATCAACCAATAGCCCTAAATAGGAAAAATGAATAGGGAGCTGTCCAGCATTATCCTGTAGGCATACGCACAGGTCAGATACCCAGGATACTCGAGATGTTCAGGTTTAATGTTGGGCCGACGTCGTAGACGTTGGCCCAACGTTAAATCAACATAGAGTGAACGCGTCTCGTGTTTGCCGGGCGGGCGTCCGGGGAATGCCATGTGCAATTCGAGAAGATTCGGAGACGTCTATATGAGTCCGTGCGGATTATTATCCGGGTGTCAGCATCAATAACCCCATCCTGGACGTCTTCAGCCGACCTCACCACAGTACCGCTCTGCAAAGCCAAAATGCAGTATCTGCTTATTTGTAAAGTAAGCAGATACTGCCTTTTGGCTTTGCGCGGCACAATTATCCGGCGTTATAGCTGAAAACACCGGACAGTTCTCGCGCGCTCCGGTCAGCCCGGGGACGGACCTCAGCTGCGGATCCCATGACTGTGACATTTACGACACATATCGTAACGATCTGTGCTGTAATTGTCACATTTTCGGGATGCTGTAATACCATTTCATACCCCTCATTTTATTTCATATACATGTGGTCGCCAACATTACATGTAAAATGTAAATCATTCTACATAACATGCTTTTCCATACATATATTATACAGCATAAATATATGATTTGTCTAGATATATCTCTTATATTGAAATTACTGGATGTGAATGAATAAAATAATTCCAGTCAGATTAAATTGATATTTGAATATTCGGACCAAAACAAATATCGCTTTGTCAGAACTCAGAGCTTGGTCTGAACCGTAGAATTAGAATATTGGTACATGTATATGCCTATGGTCTGAACATTTCTAGCAGTTTATAAATTAATACCACCTTAGATCAGAAATACTGAGCATGTTTAAATGTTGTAAAAATAAAGTTTTGAATTATCACGTGTATTAACAACTAACATTTCTGCACTGATTATACATTTTCAAAATATAGTGGAATGAATTGCCTAATCAGCATAGTGGCAGCCACCTAGCGAGTGCACGGTGCGTCAGCGCCGCCTACCGTATCAGAGAGTCACGACGCTCAGAGATTGAGACTCTGCAAGATAACCCGAGGGGACTAATTCTCCTCCAGATAAAAATTCCTTCTCAATTTGCAGATGTCTTCTTCCCTGGAAAGACGTGACTCCGCAGAATAAATTGGATGTTCCTCTAAGCATGGTAGATAATGATTTGTTGTATCATGTTTCATTGCGCCAGGGTGCCAGAAAGGGATCGTCCACTCGGCGCACTACGTTGCTGCAACGTTGAATCAACAGCGTTGATTCAACGTCGCAACAACACCGTGTGCTCAGTGGGAGAGAAGATAGTCTAAGTGGCATTAGAGCACCCATCATCCAAAACGTGGGAAATGATGAAAACACAGTCACGTGAGAGCTTGTGAACCGCTAACTTTGGTTGATCGACGGAATAGAAAATGCTCAGTTTGTTATGCTGTCATACAAAGCCAAAAAGCAGTAGCCTATCTGCTTAATACTATACAAGTTAGCAGATACTGTCTTTTGGCTTTGCGGATCAGTATGGATTGGTGATAAAAGTGACTAAAGCTTATAAGCCAAAATCAGTTTTTGGTAAGCTCATGGAATCGTCTTTTGTATTTTTTTTGTACAAATTTTCGATGGATTCATTTGTCAAGACAAAATTAAACGGCCTAAATAATTTCATGCGACATTTTGGCTCTTACAACTTATTGACGACATTGACAAAAAGTTATTAAGCCAGAATGTCTGATAGCAAAAATAAAACCGTTTTCTAGCATGGCTAAGTACAAATATGTTTTTCTTATATCACACATTATTATAATGCTTAAACTATGATCTTGATACCAACATTACTTCCTGAAAAGTATGTAGCGTGCGACTTTTGTTTACGTATTTATTGTACATGCATGTACAATAAAATAGACATATGTAATATAACATACAGGGAACAAAATTGCATAAAAGTGGTTGCGTGTATTTTATTTTGCCTGCTGGGTAGTTGGATAGGCAATATATCTGCCCAGTAATTCCACCCCTGTAGTTTCCCACATGAACCCATGTGCAGGTGTCGCTTACATTGAAAATATATCACTAAACTGTTCTTAAAACCAAGTAATGTTATTTTATTTACATTTTCGAGAAGTTTGTTCCAACTGTATACAACTCTATTAAAATAAATGTTCTAGATTGCTTATATTTACATTTACTATTCATATACAACATAAAAAGTAGTGGGCTCAGAATTGAACCCTGAGGTACACAACTAGTCACTTTTAGCCACGAATATATTTTACCCTCCAGGACTACCCGTTGCTGTCTGTTTGTAAGAACGAATTTATCCATTTGAATAGATTTCCATGTATGCGGTAAACTTTATGAAAAATATTGAGCACATGTTTGGCATTAATTATTATTAATTATCCATGAGTTATCATGGTTATATTAAATGTATTTATAATACATTTAATATAACTCATGGATAACTCATGTTTATCCCAAAAACGTTAGGACCTGCTAACTCAATAGCGTCGACATCTCTATCTGCTAGGCTGTTCAACCCGAAAACATTATAATAAATAAAATGCGACTTTGCTCGTCTTTTGATGCAACACAAAAACAGACATGTTTGTTTAAAAAGGCCCATAGGCCAATATATTATTAACCATTGTGATGCTGGAACTGTATATATACGGTTTTAAGCAAGTTTTAGATCAATAGAAATATCACCTAATTTGATAATAAAACAGTTGTTTTTTGTAGATGCTTAGTTGATCCAATAACTAAATATTGGAGATGTCTATTTTTTCATAAATATAAATATATTTTGTCATTTGAAGCTGGAAATTGCGTTACCAATTCCAACTTCGAGTGGATAAAAAATGAAAACAAACCGTTTAGAAAGGTTTCTCTAATTAATGATTGTGGACAAGTAATATCTACATCCCGATAAGGGGATCGAGGGACGCGGCATCTATCAGCATTACTGTATAAGAGGCTTTATCCATGGATTGGTCATCCTGTAATATATCAGCCATAATGACCAATAATGTCTGACTGGAGTGATGTGTCTCTCAATACAGGGGATAACACCCGAATATAGCAGTTTCTAGAGGAGTCCACCAATCTTACTCAACGCAAGGCTAGACTTGTCACAGGGCTATGGTAATGAAAACTTCATTGACTCCAGAAATGCATTTGCTAGAGCCAGATATATATCGTGCCACCTTTACGTATTAGGAAGTCATAGCTTCAGTCGTCTCCTCATCTATTCTAGTCTAAGTATGTGTAGCACAATGAGGTGACCAACAAGTCAACATGAGACGTTACCCCAATGTTGCTTTAATGTTGAGCCAGCGTCTGCGAAGCAACATCGGATTAAAGTATTGTGTTTGCAGGTTATGCGTCTATAAAACGCAATACTATGAAAAAGCTACTTTTTACTAACTTGAATCGTGTTTTTGTTGTTGTTGATATTTGTACGATACCTTCTGCCCAATGCCAATGAATACTTGTCGTTTTGTTGTCATATAAATGTTCCGTATGAGTCATTTTGTATGTATGTCAGAGTAGCTCGCCTTGGCTGCAGTGTCACTGTGAGAGCTAATTCACAAGCACGGACAATTGAACACAGATGATGTAGATATATAGTTTTATCAAACTCCCGCTGAAATGAAATCCTCGATCGATCTGACCTGTGACCGTTTTGATTTTGTTAATTTTCATTGAAGATTTTTTTATGTATTTACTTTCAGAACAAATCGTCCCCTTCGATACGAAAGGGTGTATCTGCTACTTCCGAAAGTGGCATATACACCCTTTCATATCCAAGGGGACGAAAATAATCCTCAGATCACCATCAGCCCGCTAATCAGTCCAGACCAAGTGGTTCACATTGCAAAGTCACATAATTATCATTTCGCATTCCGGCATCTCTGGTTCAATCAAGGAATTTAGAAGGACGTCGTTTCTATATTCCTTGGTTCAATAGAAAACTCTAAAAATATTTTAGTGAACAAAATGTATTTTTAAATCGGGGCAGACCTTTTATATACATTGACAGGCCTCGCGCATTTAGAAATGTTACATCTAGTATGTGGGATGTATGTACTTCATATTATAATATAAAAAGACAGATTGACATACATGTACATTGCTATGATTACAAGCATGTAACGTCTCCAAAGTGTTCCATTTTCCAAAATATTATTGATTTAACACTATCAGCGCAGGGACTGCCTACATCAGAATCTGAACGAATCTGCAGGTAACTTGTGTAGGCTACCTTCTGTACAGACTGCAATTCATCAGAGTCGTATAGCAATTTGTCTGTATCTGCGGGGGGCATCTGATGAGCCTACATGTGATATATGTCTTGACTTAACCCTGCAGTTTCGGGTACAGTGGTAATCTATTTTACCCCTGTAACTTTTTCGTTTATAACTTCTTCAAGATTGTGTGCGTCTTTCCTCCTCTATCAAACTCACCACAGCTTGAAAATATTATACATATTATTCTAAATGCACCTAAATGTTCATTTAGCACATTCCCTGTAGAGTTCTTACAATGAAACAGTCAGATATTCATCGCCGAAAAAAATACTGTTTAAAATTATAGCTAATTTTCAAATCAATGTTATTCGAGGTAAACATAAATTTATCGCAGACTTTGTTGCGGTACTCCTTTTTGAAGATTTTCAATTACTCTTATCATTCTTACCCAAATACCTAGATTCAGGCAATCACAGAAGGTTTGCGTGGACCTTATGGCTAATTGTAGGATATAATCAATATGGTCGAAGGTTGATTTTAATTGTTAAATTTTTCTTAAAAAAAATATATTTACCTTCTCATAGATCATCAGCAATCTCGATTAGTATAACATTTTGTTTTAAAAAATTTTCAGCATGTAAGCTTATTCATGTCAGCATGACTTCGGCCAGGTTTTCGGTGAATTAAAAATATTTGTCAGCATGTGACTGTCATACCTCGCAGCACGGAGAGACCAGAGGGAGGCGCCGGTTCACACCGCTAAATCGATCCAAAACGAAAACTATTGAAAATCACAGACCTCGACGGTTAGTTCTTAAACCCTCACGACCTGAGAATCCGAGGGGGTTTAAGTATTTACTTAAACCTCCTCGAATTCTCAGGTCGAGGGGGGTGATTAAATTCTTAAACCCCCTCGGATTATCAGGTCGAGGAGGTTGAGTAATTATTTAAACCCCCTCGGATTCTCAGGTCGAAGGGGTTCGAGTAATTACTTAAACGCCCCTCGGATTCTCAGGTCGAGGGGGTTTGAGTAAATACTTAAACCCCCTCGGATTCTCCGGATCGAGGGTGTGGGTTGTGGGTCGTGGGGGTTTAAGAACTAATCGACCTCGGCACCAAGGTGCTGTTTGTGTCACTTAGTAAATTCTTTATGACCCAGGTGTCTTTATTAAATTTACTGCCGCCTGGTGATGTGATTAACAGTTACAGTGGACTGACCACAGGTAAACTACTATTAAAGAAGGACGTACTCACCAGGTGGACTCGTAATTAAGGCCATGGTCGCCAGGTGTGCGCAGCATGGCACCGAGTACACCCACCTGTTTACTTATATTAGTCTTTTGCCTTAGCACGGCAGAGTGTGAGTGATAACACACATGTACGACCCAACATGTAGAATTTACATTGCCATTTTCTAACACATCTGAGGTGATGATAACAATTGTGGCTAGGGGCCACTATTCAATTGCTAGGGGGGGGGGGGGGAGAGCTGTAGTTTTTGAATTGGAAAAATGATTTATTACACTTCCTATCCACAAAACTTTATTTTTTTCACACCCTCTCCAAGTAAAAAAAATATTTCAGTTCGTGTTTGAAGATAGATATTCATTTCACTTTCTTAAAAAAAAATCTGTATACAAAGTTTATTCTCAAACTAGGCCTGGTAGGCCCCTATTGAACTGGAGGGTAAAGAGCTGAGCAAAGCGAGACTTTACTAATTTAGTGGGCATTTAATGATGCTGTGCGAAGGAAGCGAGGAGGATTGATTGTTTTTCGGGTCATTTAATGATGTTGCTCATAAGTGTATATTGTTATTTTTTTCAAATTTTATTTACAACATCTCCGTCAGACAATTATTTTTTTCTCGAAAATTTAGCTTGAAAATATTCATTTTGAAAATATTCCATCCCCCTCCCCCCTGGTAATTGGATGGTGGTCCCTTATTATATACGTTGTGGCAGAAGCCGTGGCACGACATGCTTTTGGGACAACGTTCTTTGTAGATTTTTTTAGTTAAAACTTGTTGAAAGAATAACACCATATTTGCAATGCAAATGTGTCGCCAGAAGAACCATACAAGATATCTCAGATTTAATTTTTTGAATCGAGGCCTTGGTCTATAATACACCGCTCCTTGCCTTTATACTCAGTTAATATTGTACAGGTAGTTTAATAACAGAGCAAATATATTTTATCCTGACAGTGTCATTTGTCTCACAGACCGAATTGATTTTTTTCTGTTTTGATCACAATACCTCTCCCACCCAACCCAACAGCTTCCTTTCTAGGTCACAGTACTTTCCTTGCCTGGCACAGGTTTGTGTGTATTTCACACGTATTTCAACCAACCACTTGTCACCGTTCAGAGACCAGATAATTATCAAACAAAAACGAAAAAATCTCCAAAGGAACACGCTGATGGATATACGGTAACCTCTATGCCCAATTTATTACTACATATACCCAATTATGCCTGTACTCAGTAATAAAGTCAACCAGTGCCCCTCATTTAGGGTTTATCAGAATAAATGTACGAGCTCGGAGTGAACTGATCGTGAAATCAATAGAGCTAACCCTCTTTGATGACTCTGGTATATGGATGCGTTTGATGCCAGGTCCAAGGTATCGGGTTCTAATCTTGTGTGAGGAGGATTGAGCTAGTAAGGTTTCAGCTATCCACAGTGTTCATGATACCTTCTTCTTCTTCGAGATGTGATGTATGTGACGTGATTCAGGCTGCTTCCTGTCTGTAAATTTGGAATATCTTAATCTCTTAGAATAACTTCGAGAGGATATTTAGTTAATCATGGTAACCATTCCATTACGCAACAAATTGTTTTCTCTGATTCATTGGTATTGATATATTTGCTTGGGTTTGCAATTAATAGCCACCAGGCGGAGATGGTAGAAATCGACCAGCCACAGACAAGGAGCTAACACTTTCAGCTGCTGAGGCAGCTGACTGGCGTCGACGCGCCAAAACACAGACAGCGGCGATTATTGGCAGGAAGCTAACAATCTGAGCAGTGTCTGTGGGTGTTCGAGCGGCACTGCGCTAGGAGTGAACAAATTGTTGTGATTGTCACCGTATACGGTTTATAGCACATTATTTACGTGATCCGATGCTGGCAACCATTGGCTGAATAACCGATTCAGTAGGCTCTTCAGTTGATCCATTATTTAACAAATTTGTATAATTGTCACCGCGTACATTTAACACATATTAGGGGTGTCCAAGCAGTCGCAAATCACTTTTTGTCGTTAATTTGATATTATTTTGCGAGCTGACGGCTTTGTCCGCAGCATTGTTTCTGCTGTGATCTTGCTACAACATTTTATTCCCTTGTTAGGGGTCTTGTCATGTTGAAAAAAATTCAAAAATCTGAGAAAAAATCGGATTGGTCGGACCCCACCCACCAACCTCCCTATTCATTTTTTTTTTGAAACATGTACAGCAAAAAAAAACACAGAAAAACATAAAATTTCCAAAAAAAAAGACAAATCCGAGTTAGGGCTTGACCCACCCACACACTTCCGAGTTTTTCTTGGATTTTTTGATTTTTTTTAACTTGACAAAACCCCTTACATCATTTATTTATTTGGACAATATTTGCATCAGCTTAAATGACTAATGGCCCTGTCACACTTGGACGGAATGAGCAACGTGCATCACCGGACAGCGCCACCGAAGACCAACAGGATCTAATAGTAGATAATTAACACATATACGAAATACAATTAAAAAAAAAATAATAGCTTTACTTGACATTTTAATTTTTAATTTATCTAAATTTATTTCATTTAACCCTTTACACGTAGAATATTTCTGGGCTAATCATTCATTACTTGCGGAGTTAAAGTGTAAAAAATGATTATTTTTGGGCTTTTTTACAATATTTGGACAGGCTTCCAACACATCTTCAGAATATTAAAATGGTTATCAATGTTGGTCTGGACTGGGTTAGTCTATGCTAGCACGGTACCTTAAGGTCATTTTGAAAAAGGTCATTCAAAGGTCAAATCATACAAACATTTACACAATTTCTCACATTAGGTTATTGACATACCTGGGTCAAAGGGGGTGGTAGTGACCTTCTGTGAACTTTCCAAGATCATTTCAGAAAAAATATCTGGGGTAAAAGTGTACAAGTTATTTATGCTAGCTGCCTATATATCATCGGTATGAAGGGTGGCATAGTCTGTAGTTGCGCTTTACCTGTTTACAAGTATATCGCGACAAGGTCACGTCAAGGTCATCTCAAGGTCATTTTAAATAGGTTCACAAATGACAAAAAGTCTACTTTTGTTAATTCTGCTAATTTGATCTTGAAATGACCTTAAGTTTACGTTTGCATGACCTTGAGGAGATACCTAGTTAAAGAACAAACCCAGATCATGTTATTATTTGCGACTAGACACCCGTCATGTTTGAGAAATCAGAACAATTAGGCACTACAAACACCCCCTCACGAGGTGGTGAAACAGGCTGTGACGGGATTACAGCGTTTAACCCTTTGAGTCACATCATTATTTTGGCAAAATTGTATGCAAAATATGATGTTAGCATAGTCTTTGCAAAATACATAGGGCCTAATTAGATGCATGTACGGAAGCGTATGGCAGCGTATTTATGCCACATTTTATTTTTTTATGTGCCACCATAAAAGATAATTTATGACGTCACAAGTGCGTGCTCTTTATACATCGTGTGTGACGTCATATAATGACAAGCATATTAAATTGTGCTTCACTATTTATGTATTGGGCTCCCTTTCAAGCGTGGTTGTGACTCAAAGGGTTAAGGGGCTAATACTCCCTTTCATATTAGGGCAGGGATAAATCTTATTCTGCATACAAAATTATGTTACAAACTGATATATGAATGTTCCACAACACAGTGATAAACTGCAACTGTACATGATGATGATAATCCCAGTTTGGATCCGGGAGCCGCAAATAAGGAACGTTTTCGAATCCCGGCTTGGATCTGGGAGCTTCATGGAAAGGGTTAATTACTATTTAAATTTTGATTATAAATTATTATAAATTTTATTATACAATATATTATATTTTCATCATAAATTATTATTGAATTATTATTTAAATAAATTAATGTTTAAAGTTATTTATTTAAATGTATTTAGATTAAAAAAAAATCAGGCAAAACGAATTTTTCATGGTACATAACAAACAGCATCGAAGATGAAATTATTTGCCGGACAACAACGGTATATAAAACGAGCATTCACGAACACCAACGCATGCCGTCCGTTCCATGTCCGTGTGGCTTATCCGGTCAAGTGTGACAGGGTCATTAGACATCGGATCCCATGAATTAGACCTCACCACTCGTATAACCAAAGACCCTGTACAACAAGATGATCAACTTACGGATTTCACCATACAAATGCGTGTAATACATTGTGCAGTGCTGTCCCCTTTTAACGGGAGTTGGAACTACGCTTTAGCAAGTGTATCATCATATAAAACAAGTGATAATTTCACCACTTTAGCCTCCAAATAAAAAATATTTTTTTTCTAGGCTTGACAGTTATGACAATATCTCTGCAAAATTTAGTTTTGGAACGAAAATAACTGCTAATATAGCAGAAAAGACATGTTATATTATCATACAATTTTAGAAATTAAAATGTCTTTATTTAAATAAGAGAAGAGCTGTGTACAGAAAGTACACAAATATGTGGGCACAGAACGGGAGGGGGGTGACGATATGTCGTCTAGCATAGCGACCACAAAGGAGAACGGGGCAAAACGTTGGTAACAACCATAACTTGGCAGACGTGTATTTTGATTCAAACTTTTATTATTTGAAAACACAAACCAAGATAACAAAGATAAGGGCACAAAAGCAATATTATAGGCCTGTGGCACGAAACGTGGTCAAATTCTATTAAATCGTGTTACGGATGCAATTATTCTAAATATATACATCAAATACAGACTAAAGCTGATTGAAAATGAACTTGGGCATAGATTCGAATAAATGTCATTTTTAGCGAGTTTGAATCAGCGAAAAAAAGTGAAAATAGCATATAAGTCACCAAAAATGGTCAAAAATGCACTGTTACGAGTTAGCATCAATTTTTAATTTTTTTTTAATATCATTGCCATATGAAAATTGTGCATTATTACACTAGACAGCAAATCCTATATAACACTACATAAAAATGCCTTCAATTTAAGGTATACCATGTGCATGTAGTTCAATTATTTAGGTCAGTTTAATTTGAAATGTAAAACGATATCCTTGTAACGTTTTTGCAAGCATTTTGACTTATTTATTTATTCAATCACCTAAAATCATTAATTATCACATAAAAGTTTATATTTTATTTTTATTACATGACATAATATGTGCATATGACCAGCAGATATAAAAATATATGTATACAAATAAAGTTTTAGCTAGATATTCGGGTGTCTAGACGGCTAAATTCACAAAAAAAATCTGTCACATCCGTCCCCCCCCCCCCGGTGAAAATCAAGGAAGCAGAAATATTTGTCATTGACGACTTGGTGATTATGTAGTCTTCAGGTGATATGTTAATTATAGCAGCTTTGAATGGATAAATGTTAAGAATATTTCTGGCAGATAGCACAAATATGGCTGTCACGTCCGTCCCCACCCTGTCACGCTCGTCCCCCATAATATGTATTTACACGTAAAATCTTGAATAAACTGTTAGGATCATAGTGAAATAAAACTGCAATGTAATAACTTATATTATATGTATATTTTAAAATAGTTCATATTGTATTTAGAACTGTTTTCTACTCGGCAACAACAAAGTTAGTTTCCAGGGGGACGGACGTGACACGATTTTAGAAAGTCTAATCTATGCTCTTTATCAAGCACTGTTTTTTGACAGATAATGTTTTGACCATTTATAAAGTATCCTAGCACCATGTGAAGCAATTTAGATTATTAAAATAGCAATATATCACAATTTTGGATTTTAACATATATTTGTGTTTTTCAAAACCTACATTTATATCAGATATCATAACGTGAATTTACAGTGTAAAAGGGAGATAAAAGACCATTTTCTTAGGTTCAGATCACTTAGATGTTATATAGATATTCCTACCAATTTATGTAGCTGATCTTTAATGGCTGGGTAAGGAATACTTATGTATTTATTCAAATACCTTCACATAGAGCTGTGTACAGAATATGCTTTATCTTATCTATCAAATAATATGTAGAGCTAGTTGACATTCATTTAATCAGTGTTAATCAGACTGATAATTCCCTGTATCCGGCTGACTTTGTAAGATTTTGTAACAAATGTGCGAACAAAGTTAAAATTTAGTATTATATTTAATGGAACATCATTAAATAGACCATTTAAAAGCATTTGTTTTTTCAGTAATAACATTTTTTTATGTAAATTTTATATTGCTTTCAGGGAGATATCTTATGTGTCAGGTCCGTCCGCTAACTGACCATGTTTACTGATTTCAATGAATTTGTATAAACACTGTAAGATAATACATTTTTAAGAATACAGTCTAGAACTGTATCAGCTTACATACGTGGCTTTATTTATGTAGATTTTGGGCCAAATCATGGATATTTTTTTTTTAGATACAGATGCTAACCAATTTAACCACTTTTCGTGCACCAGGCCTATAAAATTATAATATGTGAGCCTTCTCTCTCGGACCACTGCCATCAATGTCATTGAGGACTGGAGCGTTAGCAGTATATACTGATATCTTGAAAACAAAACACGCTCATTTTTATGACACGATTTATTTATAGTTGAATTTTGATAATTTTCTATTTATCCTGCCGTTACTGGTTTTAAGGTGTTCATTGTTCTCCCGCAGTACATGGTGTAGCCAAATGGGGACATAAATATGTAATATTAACGTGAAACATTCACAACTTGCACGTGATTTAGTGTCTTTGATGATGGTAATAATTTGATCTCTGTTGTGACTCCTATGTAGAATGTGTTCAGGTATATTTTCGAAAATTCGTTTATTTGAACCAATTAATTGTATTAAGTTTTGACGTGAAACAAAAGCCCCACACCTTGAATATTAAAATATTGCTTCTTAGACAGAAATGTATGCAATTTATTAGTGGCATCAAAATTACTTTACATTGATCACATGCAGATCGCGACACTTTGCGACAAATATATCCACTGACATATAATATTATGCAAGAAAATTCTCCTCCTCAATGATAATACCCGTTTGTGGTGTGAATGATTTTAGCATTGAATGAGCTAATTCTGTGACAGAAAATGAAATGAAATAAATCGGGCTTTAGGCCACATTTGTGCACATATAGGCTAAACTGGGCCAGGAGAACCTCCTGAGGATGGTGAGATGATTGAGATGACACTGTCCTCCAGACACAGGATTCGAAATTCGAGCCCTAGCGGTCTAAGGCCGAGCACGCTACCTCTCGGTCACGGAAGCTCCCCACAATACTGACTTTCACACATTTTTTGTTTCTTTCGAACTGCCGAGAACGGGAACCGAGCCCCGAGCTCTGGCGTGAAAGGCAGCGGTGCTAACCACTACCCTAGGGCCCCCGCCCAATTCTGTGACAGAATCAGGAGTAACAGTAACATGCTTTAAATCAACAAAATATTTCTGTTCAGGTATATTCCGAATGATAAACATGATAAATTATCCGTGTCATTAATTCTATAATATATAGTAATATTATTTTTGTAGTAGGCCTATATATATTATTTCCATTGCCCTTATCTTGGTTTTCTTTGCCCGTATCTACCCTTGCACACATGTCACCTGCCAGCAGATACGATAAGATGAACCAATGATGGGGTAATGCTGGACCAGCACTGCAAACCTTGGACCAGCATTACTCTATAATTGAGTCGACGTCTTGAGTTAGCTGGGCGTCACTTGTTGTTTGTAAACAATGAATATGCATACTTGTTTATACGGGCGCATCAACCCCTGAGGTACCAATGGGAAGAAGCCAATTAAAAAGTATTGATAACTAACCAGCAAATTATTAGATAAAAAATAGAAGTAAACCTTCGGTAATACTTATTTTTCCGATTTTTATGATGTAATGTATGTATTGTTTTTAATAGGATCAATGTCATAATTACTCGTCGTAATATGGTAAAATCATACTTGATAGATGGCAAAAGCATTAGTTCCAACTCCCAATACCGGGGGACAGCACTGAGAGCGATTTCACGTTTTGGGGAGAGTTGACTGTCTTGTTGTACAGGGTCTTTGGTATAACCCAGCAAACACAAAACATTTGTGTTTGCTGGGAATGCACGTTGAGTTATACATTATTATAATGTAGGTCTATGTATAAATATCAATACCTAACTTCACTCATCTATGCTTGGTTACTCTTGACTGTACTTGAACCCTATTCTGTGAAACGCAGTGACGTCATCGGAAACCTTTTTGAAAGGCCACTTGGTGAAACCAATGTTATATATGCCCCCCATACTTTATTGTATTTGATTGCTAGGTAAAAACATTCCAGGTCAAGGCTATTGCGTTTCACGGAATGATGCAATTAATATCGACCTAGTATAATATCATGCTAAGTGAGATATAATAGGAAATGGATGACTGTAAGCTCTTAACTTAGTTAACACGAGACGTCGACCCAATGTTAGTTTGATGTTGGTCCACCGGCCATGATGCTGGCCCAACATTAAACCAACATTCGGTCAAGGTGTCGCGTATACTGGGTTGCATGTCAAGAGTCATTATGCTAAGTATCATGTTGATTGGTCAACAAACATGATGTTGTCGATCAATATGATTTACAAAAACCTGTATGGAACGTAACCATTCTGCAAAGTCAAAATAAAGTATCTGCTAATTCTAGAAAAGCAAGTAGTTACTGCTTTTTGGTTTTGAACAACAGTATGACGGCTCTATTTATGCTCACAACAAATATATATTTTATGGAATAACATAAATATAATATGTTTATCTGGTTTCGCACTATGAATAAGATAGGTGCAACGCCTGGCATGAGTGAGGCTGGTGCTCTCATATTTCTGGGAGATTACCGCCGGTCTATATCGTCTCGTTTTTGTATGAGCTCCTGGAATTGAGAATGTATCTCAAGGGGATATTGTTATGTCGTGTTTAATGGTCATTGAAGCGTAGCTATGCGTGGGATGTTGGCGCTGGTTCAATATCACCTGGTAAACTTGTTTACAGGCGAACTAAACATTTAGCGCTCTGCTTCGGAAAACAAAACAAAATTGAGTGACGCTGTTGACGGATGCTATTTTGTCTTTTTTTTTAGAATATTTTTCGCGCACATTGCTAGCAATCATTAACCCTTTGAACCCTGAATTTACCATTGTCATATTCATCCACCACAAGCCGCAAATTGCTGTCGCAATTCTCGACTTGTAGTGGATGAAGATGATTTGATGTGTAAAATAAAGCAAATTGCCATGTAATGGTAATGCAGTTTCATGGACATTTTTGTTCTAAAACCCTTGGTTGTAGGAAAATGAAGTCTAATTTCAGGGATGTAAAATGATGCTTTAATGCATCGTTAGAACTTAAAGGGTTAACAGGAGGATCAATTGCAACGAATATATGATGTTAAGACAATAGATGGGTTGATTATGATGTAAACCCTTTTCCCGCTAAGTTAATTTATTTATATTTTCACCCACTTGAAATTGTGGATCGCGGAAATTAGCGTGGGTGAAAATTACTCATACTTATTTAATTTGGGACCAAACATTTGCAAATCGTGATGTTTAAGCACTCGTTTCATTACCGATAACCGGTACTTAATGTGCTAATGAAAAATGAAAAATCGAATATATGCGGCACCGGCGGTTAAAGGGTTAAATATGTATTATTCCATATAGTCAGGTTATTTTTCATGGGCATGAAGCTTTCAGTTCAGTAGATACCGCGGTTTGTAGGTTAATGAGGCTTATAGCACCATGAATAATTCACCGTATTACAGGTGTTATAGGAATGATGCATGTAACATCAATGATCGATTCTATCACACACTGTAGTGATATCATAGTTTTAATTTTGTTATCAACCCAGTTAGCCAATTAACCGCCGGTGCCGCATATATTCGGGTTTTCATTTTTTATTAGCACATTAAGTACCACCTTTTAAATATGTTAAAGATAAAATGTGACATCAATCAGCAATATTTGAAAACAGTTGACCTCCATTTGGTCAAATCTGAATAATTTTCAGTCACTTGAAGTTGTGGATCGCGTCAGCGAGACACAACTTCCAAGTGGGTGAAAATTTGGATTGAATAATTTGGCGGTTAAAGGGTTAACCTCCACCATGCACGACATGATACAGGAACACATGGTTAACAAATACGCGGCATAATAATATCTAAACACAAAAACAACATACTAATTATTTGTATATTTGTCCAGAAAAGAATATATGTCGTAAGGTTAATTGTTCTGGTAAAGTTTGCTACATAGTATTATATTTACAGAGTATGTTGACCAAAACAAGTCATGAAACATAAAAACAACATACTAATTATTTGTATATTTGTCCAGAAAAGAATATAGGTCGTAAGGTTAATTGTTCTGGTAAAGTTTGCTATATAGTATAATATTTACAGAGTATGTTGACCAAAACAAGTCATGAAACATAAAAACAACATACTAATTATTTGTATATTTGTCCAGAAAAGAATATAGGTCGTAAGGTTTATTGTTCTGGTAAAGTTTGCTACATAGTATAATATTTACAGAGTATGTTGACCAAAACAAGTCACTGCTTCGGCCTCATACAACACTCAATTCTCAGAAGCGGCTCAACAGCCTCGTCCGTCTATCAATACATAACAACGCTCGCTCAGTTTTGATTATCATGACATTATGGTTTACTATAGATCATGTCAGGGCCATTGTGAATCAACGGTTGAATGATCAGGCAAGGATAATAATAAACAACTGACCATCACTAGTCATCACTGGTTGTTAAGATCATAACATGTTCTATTATATAGGCTATAATGAATATGAATACGTATGATATTTAACCTTTTAACCGCCAAATTATTCAATCTGAATTTTCACCCACTTGAAATTGTGGCTCGCTGACGCGATCCACAACTTCAAGTGAGTGAAAAATATTCAGATTTGACAAAATGGAGGTCAACCGTTTTCAAATATTGCTGATTGATGTCACATTTAACACGTTTAAAAAGTGGTACGTAATTTGCTAATAAAAAATGAAAACCCGAATATATGCGACACCGGCGGTTAAAGGGTTAAGCCGCTCAGCACCAATCACGACTACACTGCTTTGAAAAAAGTATATGTTTACTTGTAAGTAAGCCGTAAGCCTATGATGCCTTTTGTCAAAAAAAACATTATCTGCCTTTAATAACTTATTAGCACTTTTACCAGTTAATTTCTTAGGTGAAGCGTGCCTTCAATAAACTGTTTGTAGTAATCTAAATAATGCTCACTCACTTGAAGTTCTGTGTCACGCCAGAGAGACATAAACTAGAATTGTATAACAACAATAATAAATAACCTAATAGTTCAAGCCTTTTTTTGCAATTATCAAACTAATAGAAAAACGTAATTTATTACAAAATGGTTCATGAATGTGTCAACATTTCGGAGACGTTGCATGTAGCATATTTATGTATACATTCACGCGAGTCATTCTTGTAACGGTATCAGTGGATGTATTATATTTCCATGAATTAACAAAACACTTAACAAAACGAAATGAAAATTGTACCATATTAAAAATTACATTTTACAACCATCTACAACCATGTCAAATGTTTCGCATCTAAGATATAACAAATAATACGAGTAAATTTTCACCCACTTGAAGTCGTGAGCAACTTCAAGCGGGTGGAAATTTAAATTCTATATCTAAGGGATAACATCACAATTATTATTGTTTTCTTACATTGAAAATTATTGTATTGGGATCTTTTATAATGAGAAAAAAATATGATGCAATCTCTGACTGGACAGACAGTTAAAGCCAACTCGATCAGCTGATTGAACAACAGTATTAATTATTATCGATTAAGGATGTTGTTGGACACTTCATGTTGGCAACACAGCTACTGTTGTAGCACATATCTGGGCCAATACAAGACTGATTCAGAGTTGATCTAGCTATGTGACAACCACTCCAGTATGTTAACCCTTATGCTGCTGAATCGTTTGTGAGCATTTTTCGTCATTTGAAGCTGGAATTGCTAGCGCAATTCCAGCTTCAAATGTACGAAAAAATAGTTATATTTGTGAAAAAAAGACATCTTCTAAATTGAATTATTGTATTAACTGAGGATCTACCACAAACTATTTATACTATTTTAATGTCAATTGATTTGGTTCAAGAGTTGCTGGCAACCGTATATATACGGTCCCAGCACCACAAGGGTTGCCCTTCTTTAGACGTTAGAATCTAACGTCAATAGACGTCAGATTCTGACGTGTACAGACGTTCCCCCGCTGAAAGATTTACCAAATTTATAATGGTCCTAGACCCATAGGTATTCAAATGAAACAGAAAGAGCTAAAGAAGACATTTATGATGAAGTTAAATTGAAAAAAATACTTTGGTCTCCATGGTTTACATAATGTACTTCAGCGCTCAAAGGGTTAAGTATCCAATACCTGTGCTAGTGACGTCATTCACCCACGCAGTTGTGACGTTGTCAGGGTGAGTTAGTACACCACTCCCGGTCAACTTCTGCCCCACCCCCCATACGTGTTTTCTTAATTCCTAAAACAACAGTGTAAATGCGCTGAAATATTTTTGTATAAACGATGGAGACCGAAGGTGTTTTTCAATTTGAAATCATCATAAATGTCTTAGTTAGCTCTTCCACTTCATTTGAATAGATATGTTATGGGTCTACGGCCATTATCAATATTTTAATTCTTACAGTGCCGGGATCGACTTTAGACGTCAAAATCTGATGTCTGTATTTTCACCCATTTGAAGTTGTGTCTCGCTACCGCGATCCACAACTTCAAGTGGGTGAAAATACAGACGTCAGATTCTGACTCTAAAGTCGATCCCCGCGCTGTAAGGGTTAAACCACCCTTTACATACTCCACCCTCAAATGCGTTATCAGTATCAATTTTAAATATCGAGTAGTAAAAAATTATTGATTACATATCTGTGGTTGGTAGCCTAGTTATAATGAATAGGCACACTCGCAGAGCTTTCAGTCATTGTTACACTGCTGATTACAGTGATAAGCTTTATTGGTTTCCAAAAGGTGGGTTTTTAATTCTTACATACCTGAAATAATGTGACGTCAATCAGAGATAACATTAACACTTTAGTGTGAAATCTTATTGACATTTCCACTCACCCAAAGTTGACGCGATACACATCTTAAAATGAGTAAAAACTACTCAGATTGAGCATATTTGGAGTCAGGAGCTCATCTCACGAAATATCCTAACTTAGATCTTATCTTATCTTTCTCTCTTTTATATTACAAAGCTAGGATTGATCACAATTTTTTAATGATGGATAAGATAAGATCAAAGTTAGGATGTTTAGTGAGATCCGCATAAGGTATTTTCCAATCTTTCTCACCTACGACACATGTTACCTTAATTAATTGAAAGTGTCGATAAGAAACCCAGCAAACCAAAACATTTGTATAGCAATTGTACAATGTTGTACCAACGTTGTACATATGCTATAACGAATGGATTGTGTTGACTGGGAAGACTGAATCTCGTACTTACTTTAGTTTGCTCCTGTGTAAAATGACTGTGCTCGTGAGATGAGCCTGATACTAGATATCCACACATTGCAACTATTATCAGTGATAATGGTTTATAATTCCAGAGGTAACTCATGTATCTGAAGAAATGGGCCATTCCTCCAGGAAAATTTGGGTTATTTAGGCAAATTTAAAGGCGTTTTGAAAACATAATGTTGAAAAATAAAAGGGGGGCTTGCGCCCCTTGGGTCCGCGAGTGTGCCTATTCACTATAATTAGGCTACCAATCACAGACATGTAATCAATAATTTTTTACTACTCGATATTTGAAATTGATACTTATAACGCTTTTGAGGGTGGAGTATGTAAAGGGTGGTTTAACTCTTACGGCGCGGGGATCGACTTTAGACGTCAGAATCTGACTCTGCATTTTCACCCACTTGAAGTTGTGGATCGCGGTAGCGAGACACAACTTCAAATGGGTGAAAATACAGAAATCAGATTCTGACGTCTAAAGTCGATCCCGGCACTGTAAGAATTAAAATATTTCTAATAGCCGTAGACCCATAACATATTGATTCAAATGAAGTGGAAAGAGCTAACTGAGACATTTATGATGATTTCGTCTCGTTCTCTCGTAGACTTATGACTCAGATAATTAAGCCCAGAGTACCTTTGAGTACTTTTTGAGTAGTTGTTGATTGTATGAGGCGTCGTCATCAATTGTTTTATACAATGACACTTGTCAATCACCAGGCGTCTTATCTATAGTGAGACGATGTTAATTTTAAGTATAGGCGTATTATTTATTAAATGTTAGATACTAGATAGCCTACAGCCAGCCTACAACCCTTAAAACGCTAAAATATTTCTGTATCAACCATGGAGATCAAAGGTGTTTTTTTCAATCTGATATCATGTCTTAGTTAGCTCTTTCTGCGTCATTTGAATACCTTGTTATGAGTTTACGGCCATTGTAATTTTAAAAAAAAATTAGTGCGGGAATCGCCTTTATACGTCAGAATCTGACGTCTATGGACGTCAGATTCTGACGTATAAAGACGGTCCCCGCGTTGAAAGGGTTAAGTATAGGCGCATTGTTCATTACATTTTATATCCCAGACTAAGTAACGGTGGGTGACAACACCTCTATCAGATAACAATGATGGTCCATCAATCAGTGTGAGGACATTCTCAACCCTGTGGTAAAAATTGCAGTTATAAATAGGAGTTATAAATAATGTAATTTTCCACCCACTTGAAGTTGTATCTCGCTCCTGCGACCCACAACTGCAAGTGTGTGACAATAATTATTGTTTGTATTTGTTTAACTTGTGAGAAAATATTTGCAAATCTTGATGTTTAAACACACATTTCATTTCCAAAAAACTGTGAATAAACGGATAAAAAATGTATTAAAAACGACTATAGTGGTGGTTAAAAGTTTAAGGTTTAACGTTGGTCCATCGTCTACGACGCTGGACCAACGTTAAACCAACATTTATTCAACGTCTTGTGTCTGCTGGGTTCTGTCTGTATGATCCACCAGGGCCCGCATTCTCGTACAAGTTATGATATATCGTAGGCTTCTGATTGGTCGAGATGGCCATCTCGACCAATCAGAAGCCTACGATATATCGTAACTTGTACGAGAATACGAGCCCAGTGTTTCACATAGTTGTCTGATAATTATTCACTTTGACAATTTAAACCAATGGCCCGGGAATTGTGTCCACTGGGTGACGGTCATTTGAGCATTGTTATCAAGCCATGCCTAACTATAAAATATGGTATGTAGCTCCCACATCGCCGGTGACGTACTCCCGCACCGAAACGCCCAAGATGTACATTAACATCCCAGGAATGAATAGATATTTGGACATGACCAATAAAAAAATGCTTCAAATGACATACTAAAAGAATGAATTATGATTTGTCATATAATTAGTCATATCAGAGTGAATCAGGGTACTGGAGCCTGTCTCACTAAAATCTTAACCCTTTCAGTGCGGGGATCATATTTAGACGTCATAATCTCAGGTCTGTAGACGTCATATCAGAGACGATCCCCGCGCTCAAAGAGTAAAATATTTATAATGGGCGTGAACCCATAACATAGGTATTCAAATGAAGCAGAAAAGCTAGTTAAGACATAAAGGGCCAGTCCGACTGGCGGAAAATCTGCTACGCCGTAACACGGCTAACGCGGATGGAACCTTTTTTGAAATTATTCTGCAACGCCTTCATCCGCACTGTCCCAGCAAGGCAGATGAGTGCGGACCCACCCCATTGCGGTGCAATTACGCAGTAACCTGCCAATAGGCGGTACAATTACGCCCAAAGACGATCAAACACGACACAACACGCCGAGTGATTGCAGATAAACGCGGATCGATTAGGATCTAACACGACCTAACACGACCATATCACGACCTATCACGACATAATACGCCATAAGACGCCGTAACACGCGGCACCGCATCCACCGCCATGCACCGCGTTGGGGTGTGATACAAGGCGGTTCGATTACGCCTGATTACGCCTGCAACGCGGATTACGCCACAAGTGCGGATGAACGCGGATGGATTACGGCGTACACGCCACGCCACGTCACGTTGTTTGTTTGTTTTTTTTACTTTGTGGCCTACACTTGACATAATATTTTGGTTGTTCAGTGGCACATCAGCTTAATAAAACTTTATAACAGTCATTATCTTGTTTAATCCCATTATTGTAATTATCTTTATAAATATCATCAAATCGATTGGCTTTGGACATGGTTACGGTTATGAATATTAAAGCTATTTGTTTATTAATTAAATTTAATATTAACAATCTTAACCATAATACATTGTGACACAACCCGAAATAACAGCAGTTTTTGGTTTGTTTGTACAAAAAAACGCCACATGTCTCCTCTTCAGGAAAATTGATAACAATCGATGGAGATCCCTTCAAATATGGTGATGGATATTAGTGGATAGTAATGCATTGAGATGGATAGTAATTTTTAAATTAAATTTTGTGACTAGTTTTATAAACTACCTTCACGGATAAGAATGACATGAGGTATACTAACTTAATAATTTCACTGTTTATGGAGTTGTACATCTCAAATCATGTCTTGCTGCCATGTGACAGCACCGACTGCATGGGGATGATCGAGCAGTTAGCTGTCAAATATTCACGCTGCAGTCTAACCACCCTCTGTTGCTCAGCTAACTGTAACTGCCAAGCCATGAGATGCATGCGGCGAGCGTGGTATTGCAAGAAATCCATTGTAGAGATCTAGAGCAACTGGGTGCAGATGGTAGAAGGTCAAAGACGCCAGTGACCAGTGCGCCCAACCGCCCTCTTTTATAACGCGGACCCCTACCCCCAAAATAATAATAATAATAAATGTCGTGTCCAGGCGTCTCATGTCGTCTCGTGGCGTCTCGTTGCAGAATAAGCCGGCTCAAAACGTACCACGACGAACTCTGTCGTAAGAGGGCGTCAAAGGGCGTCATATGGCGTCCTACGGCGCCAAATGTCGTAGTTGCACCTCCCTGATAGTAGCGGATCATGTACGCCCGCCGCCATGCAGCGTATATGGGCCGTCATATGGCGTGTGGCTGGTTGCGGATGCCGTCATCAGGCGTGTCCACCTCTCGGGCAGTGTAACAGCGTGCTTGAGCGTCATTGGTCGTGATTGGTCGTGTTTCATCCGCCATCTGACGTAACTGGTGCGTGCTAATCCGCGTAACTTACGCGTTACGGCGTCATGAAGCGGGATCACGCGTACCATGTCGTAGCTGGTCCACCATGATCCGCACTGAGCAGTGGCAGGCTGATCTTTGCGGAGCAATTACGACAAATTACGACAAATCACGCCAACTCACGCCACCTCACGACCTTATCACGCCACTTGGCGGTGCTATCACTACCCTGCGCGGAGGATTTTCGGCGTGATTGCACCGCAAATTTCAATATTTTTTTGAACTAGTTTAAAAATATTCCAACGGGCGTGATCGTTTTGCGGATGGTGGTGTCTGAGGGCGGTTCTTAGCGAGTCCATTACGACCTAGGGCGGACCTTAACGTCTATTCACTACAATTCACGACATTCCACGGCTCACCGCAAAAAGTTGCACCGCAATAGGTCGTGTAGTGGCGTGATGTGTTTTTCCGCCAGTGGGACTGTAGCTTTATGATGATTTCAAATTAAAAAAAACACGTTGGTCTCCATGGTTAAAATAAAAATATTTCAGCGTTTTAAGAGTTAAGAAAGAGATTCTCCTAACATTTTCTCATTTCTATTGGAAAAGTTAAGATGCACCTAACTTTTCCAATAGAAATAAGATAAATGAGTGGTTTACAATGCACCCTGATACATACATTTGAAAACTCACCTGTGTAGCCTGCATAATTTTACATTATTTTTAATAATGTGTTATTCAATGCTATGTTATTTGATGATGTCTCTTAAGTCAGAACTGACTGGCCACAATAATTAGTTTTACCATTGTAATGACGTTCTTAAATGAATTGTGCATGGGTGACACTTTAATAAATTTTACTTGACTTGACTTGACTTGTATAATGTATAGCTGCCCCTTGATGCGCTACATCAGAATTTTTTTTCACCCAATCGAAGTTGTGTTTCGCTACCGCGACCCACAACTTCAAGTGGGCGAAAATTACTCACATTTGTTAAGTTTGAGACCAAACATTTTCAAACACCTTTGATTCTCAATAACTGGGAATTAACCTGCTAATGAAACAGATTGAAAACGACTATAATCGTGCCTATAGCGCTTCAAGGGTTAACCCTTTAACCGCCGGTGTCACATATATTCGGGTTTTCATTTTTTATTAGCACATTAAGTACCACCTTTAAAACATGTGACGAGGATAAAATGTGACATAAATCAGCAATATTTGAAAACAGCTGACCTCCATTTTGCCAAATCTGAATAATTTTCACTCACTTGAAGTTGTGGATCGCGTCAGCGAAACACAACTTCAAGTGGGTGAAAATTCAGATTGAATAAGTTGGCGGTTAAAGGGTTAAAGAGTGACTCAGTCTGTCACATGACGTGTTCGGCTAATCACTGCCCTGCATTCAGCTGTTGTATACAAAATAATTTAGGGATTGTGGGAAACCTTTGTGACCGAGATATAACGTGCTCGGCTTCAGACCGACAACACTCGAATATCGAATCCTGTTTCTGGAGTGCATTCAATGCTTGATCATGAAATCAAACAACTATTTACTGAACATGAATATTAGCTTAGAGGTTTATTTATGTAACATTTTAGAGCTAAAATATTTAGTTTAGGCCTAGGCATTTATATAATTTATGCCCTAGTTATCTGGTTGCCTACTCATCATAATAAGTATAGACAGTCAATATACAGGTATCTACGTGGAGGATGAAGCCCGAGGAGTTATACATTTTCTACAGCTAAGAATGTAGAACCCCGAGTGTTTTAACTGACTTAAAACACATCCGACCATAATGAGGAATCTACAGCTCGTTCACAACTGACCGATTATAATACCATAGGCCTATACCATGATAAATGGTCAGTACTTGATCAACGATAACTCTCCATTCCCGGCTTAGAATGTACTGTTCGGATGAAAATAATGTAGTGGTGTATTTTTATGGTATGATCCATCCTGTATTTCTTTTCGTTGTTTTCATGGCCCATTTCGGCCAAATTGTGGGCAACATGACTGGTGACAATTAGGATTACTGATAAAGCAATCGCATGGAACCTTTCTTAATCTAAGACGACACGACGGCACGAGATGAAAGAGAACTGAAGTCGATAGATGGAGAAAAGGGAAATCAAGATAAAAGCCTTAACAATCTCACAATGAGAAAGCCTGAAGCAAGTCTGCAGACTGGTCCCCAGAGATATCTGCTGTGCAAGGGCAAACGGAAGTATATGCTCACTTTACAAGTAAGCAGATACTGCCTATTGCCTTTGCAGAACAGAACTGATAATCGCTGTGCCTGACCATAGTGACAGCCGATGGGAGATAAGGTAACAATGGCAGGGGAAGAGGGGGGATGACCCGCAAGAAAACGTCAATAACAGATAATGTGGCTGTTCGTGATGTGTCTGTGATGTGTCTGTGATGTGTCTGTGATGTGTCTGTGATGTGTCTGTGATGGGTCTGTGATGTGTCTATGATGTGTCTGTGATGTGTCTGTGATGTGTCTATGATTTGTCCGTGATGTGTCTGGGATGTGTCTTTGATGTGTGTGTGATGTGTCTGTGATTTATCTGTGATGTGTCTTCGATGTGTCTATGATGTGTCTGTGATGTGTCTGTGATTTGTCTGTGATGTGCCTGTGATGTGTCTGTGATGTGTCTATAATGAGTCTGTGTTGTGTCTATGATGTGTCTGTGATGTGTCTTTGATTTGTCTGTGATGTGTCTATGATGTGTCTGTGATGAGTCTGTGATGAGTCTGTGATGTGTCTGTGATGAGTCTGTGATGTGTCTTTGATGTGTCTGTGATGCGTCTATGATGTGTCCGTGATGAATCTGTGATGAGTCTGTGATGTGTCTATGATGTATATGTGATGTATATATGATGTGTCTGTGATGAATCTGTGATGTGTCTATGATGTATCTGTGATGTGTCTATGATGTGTCTGTGTTGTATCTGTGATGTGTCTGTGATGTATCTACGATGTGTCTGTGACGAGTCTGTGATGAGTCTGTGATGTATCTGTGATGAGTCTGTGATTTGTCTGTAATATGTCTGTGATGTGTCTGTGATGTGTCTGTGATGTGTCTATGATGTGTCTGTGTTGTATCTGTGATCTGTCTAAGATGTGTATGTGATGAGTCTGTGATGTGTCTATGATTTGTCTGTGATGTGTCTGTGATGTGTCTGCGATGAGTCTGTGATGTGTCTGTGATGTGTCTGTGATGTGTCTGTGATGAGTCTGTGATGTGTCTGTGATGTGTCTGTGATGTGTCTATGAGGTGTCTGTGATGTGTCCGTGATATGTCTGTGATGTGTCTATGATGTGCCTTTGATGAGTCTGTGATGTGTCTGTGATGAGTCTGTGATTTGTCTGGGATGAGTCTGTGATGTGTCTGTGATGAGTCTGTGATGTGTCTATGATGTGTCTGTGATGAATCTGTGTTCTGTCTATGATGGGTCTGTGATGTGTCTATTATGTGTCCGTATTGTATCTGGGATGTGTCTATGGTGTGTATGTGGTGTGTTTGTGATGTGTCTGTGGTGTTTTTGTGATGTGTCTGTGATTTGTCTGTGATGAGTCTGTGATTTGTCTGTGATGTGTCTATGATGTGCCTGTAATGTGTCTGTGATGTGTCTATGATGTGTCTGTGTTTTGTCTATGATGTGGCTGTGATGAGTCTGTGATTTGTCTGTGGTGTGTCTGTGATATGTTTGTAATGTGTCTATGGTGTGTCTGTGATGTGTCTGTGATGTGTCTGTGATGTGTCTATGATGTGTCTGTGATTTGTCTGTGATATGTGAGTGATGTGTCTGTGGTGTGTTTGTGATGTGTCTATGATGTGTCTGTGATGTGTCTGTGATGTGTCTATGATATGTCTGTGTGTATCTGTGATGTGTCTTTGATGTGTCTGTGATGTGTCTATGATGTGTCTGTGATGAATCTGTGATGAGTCTGTGATGTGTCTATAATGTATATGTGATGTGTCTGTGATGTGTCTGTGATGTGTCTGTGATACGTCTGTGATGTGTCTGTGATGTGTCTGTGATGTGTCTAAGATGTGTCTGTGATGTGTATGTGATGTGTCTATGATGTGTCTGTGATGAGTCTGTGATTTGACTGTGATATGAAAGTGATGTGTCTGTGGTGTGTTTGTGATGTGTCTATGATGTGTCTGTGATGTGTCTATGATATGTCTGTGATGTGTCTGTGATGTGTCTATGATGTGCTTGTGATGTGTCTGTTATGTGTCTGTGATACGTCTGTGATTTGTCTGTGGTGTGTTTGTGATGTGTCTATGATGTGTCTGTGATGTGTCTGTGATGTGTCTATGATGTGTCTGTCATGAGTCTGTGATGTGTCCATGATGTGTCTGTGATGTGTCTATGATGTGTCTGTGATGAATCTGTGTTGTGTCTACGATGTGTCTGTGATTTGTCTGTGATGTGTCTACGATGTGTCTGTGTTGTATCTGGGATGTGTCTATGATGTGTCTGTGATGTGTCTGTGATGAGTCTGTGATAAGTCTGTGATGTGTCTATGATGTGTCTATTATGTGTCTGTGATGTGTCTGTGATGTGTCTATGATGTGTCTGTGATGTGTCTATGATGTGCCTTTGATGTGTCTGTGATGAGTCTGTGATGTGTCTGTGATGAGTCTGTGATTTGTCTGTGATATGTATGTGATGTGCCTTTGATGTGTTTGTGATGTGTCTGTGATGTGTCTCTGATGAGTCTGTCATTTGTCTGTGGTGTGTCTGTGATGTGTCTGTGATGTGTCTGTGATGTATCTGTGATGTGTCTATGATGTGTCTGTGATGAATCTGTGATGTGTCTGTGATATGTGTGTGATGTGTCTGTGATTTGTCCATGATGTGTCTGTGTTGTATCTGTGATGTGTCTATGATGTGTCTGTGATAAGTCTATGATGTGCCTGTGATGTGTCTGTGATGAGTCTGTGATACTTCTGTGATGTGTCTGTGATGTGTCTGTGGTGTGTCTATGATGTGTCTGTGATTTGTCTGTGATGTGTCTGTGATGTGTCTATGATTTGTCTGTGATGTGTATGTGATGTGTCTATGATGTGTCTGTGATGAGTCTATGATGTGTCTATGATGTGTCTGTGATGTGTCTGTGATGTGTCTGTGATGTGTCTGTGATGTGTCTATGATGTGCCTGTGATGTGTCTGTGATATGTCTGTGATGTGTCTGTGATGTGTCAAATAATAACAGAAAAGTATTCTCTTGGTTTAGATAAAAGCGTTGTATGAGTTCAATATCAGCACTGCTTCATATTTAACACCATGTACATATACTGATGAGTATTTTGCTATGCTATTTTTCTTGTATAGTACGTCGTCCCCTTGAATATGAAAAGGTGTATCTGCCACTTCACGAAGTGTCAGATACACCCTTTCATATCCAATGTAACGACGTGACGCTCTATCCACTCTTCGAGAAACTCCATACAACCAATCTTTTTTTGTAGAGTGTATAATGTACCACTGTTTACTGAACACGTGTTTACGTTGTGTCGTGAAGAATCATGTTGTTCAAAGGTGAAGTACTCTTAAAATGGAGGATCGTTTAAGTTGTCAACTCATTGAAAGGCTCTCAGCTTCAGGCCAATTTCGCTGAACTTGTGTGACATTTTGCGGTTAGGGTTTGCGCAGTAGGCCTATATATATTGTAAAGTTCTACTGGGGGTCAATACATACAAAGATACATATATTGATAATAGTTTGTTTGATGCCAAATTATTGGCGGATGATGTGAGCGTCAATTCAAAGTGTAATGTTGAACCAATGCTGGTTTAATGTTGGCCCAACTCCGTAGACGTTGGGCCAGCATTAATCCAGCATTGGTGGATGTGACTGCACTGGTTACAGCCAACTACTTATATAATTGAGGTACGGGAAATAATAGGCTATAAGTACAGACGCAATTCATGCAACTGTTTTGATCCAAAAATCAAGAGTTTAATTGTTCCAATATTATTATTGTTTTATTATCATCAATTGATGCGTGCTTGTTGTTATTATAATAAATGGCGTTAATACTAGTTCAGTATGAACAGATGAAATAAAATCATATATGATTGTGATAGATCATACTTGTGTAACGGTCAATCGTATGTTGGCAGCTATGTAAGGTTGATATATTCGTTCAGAAGAAAACTTGATAGATTTATGATGTCATTCCAAATATCCAGAGGCAAACCAAATAGCACAGCTTCTCCTACATAACATCTATGGCACATTGAGTGAGTGAGCGGATGAGTGAGTGATTGAGTGAGCGAGTATTATGAATAGGTGAATTTTATAGCATCACTGTTATTTCTTCTTAATATTGGAATTACTAAAACATATGATAAAATGTCTTAAATTGATGCTTTAATGTTTCATATGTACATCTCGTTTTTTGTATTTCTTTAATTATCTTTTTTTATGCTGCTGCCTTTTTGTAAATAACAGTGGGGACATATAAATAATCAAACTTTACATGTCGATAAATCTGAACAGCTAATGAGATTTTTAACTGTTGTGCCAAAATACGAGGAGCCCTTGAGTCATAAAGGAGGGACACCCATGGGCGCTAATTGAAGACTTGTAAACCACAAAACCAGGTCAATTGGTTGTAGCTAGGACGATGCTGTTATTTTCTTGCCAAAAAATGTACCACGAGAATGTATGTGACCGCATGTTGAACATGTCCCACTCATCCCACTCATCATGGTAGGTACCGGGATAGACCTTTTAAAGGATGATTTATTAACGATGATTTTTTAAACCGGTAGTGCTATGCTAAAGTGACAAAGTTTATTTTAATGTTAGAAATGCTAAACCCTAAACATGTTAACTCCTTCTGCTCACTGTGAATACCTATGTTATGGGTTTACGGCCATTAGACATATTTTTATTCTTACAGTGCGGTGATCGACTTTAGACGTTAGAATCTGACGTCTACAGACGTCAGATTTTGACGTCTAAGGTCGATACCCCACTGTAAGGTTTAATCGGTATAATATTAGAAGATCAAATCTCATTTATCGTTTATTAAACATCAAGATTTGCAAATGTTTGGTTCCAAATTAAACAAATATGAGTAATTCTCACCCACTTGAAGTACAAAAAGTACAATATTCATATTATCACAAAGTTATAAATAAACACATTAATTTTGTATAAACCGTTTGAGCGCGAAGCACGACTATGGTCGTCTTTAATCCATTTTATTAGCAGGTAAAATCTATGTTATTGAGAATGAAAAAAGGGACATTAAAGGGACAGGCCCAGGCTAAAATCATAAAAAATCGGTGATTTTATTTTGGCTGCAAAATTTTTGTAATTTTTGTGCTGCGCATTCACCAGTTAGGCTAGACATAGAGACGAAATACCTAATTTCTAATTTTGGACAACCATGTAAAAAATGAGAAATTAGGAATTTCGTCTATACATCTAGCCTAACTAGTAAATGCGCAGCAGAAAAAAAAAATTGCAGTTCTAGTCTATGGACATGTTTACATCATATGGTTTACATCACCGTTTTTTGATGATTTTAGCCTGGGCCTGTCCCTTTAAGATTGGCAAATGTTTGTTTCCAAATTGATCAAAAATATGAATGATTTTCTCCACTTGAAATGAGTGAAAAATTATATGAGATGACTTGGCGAATAAAGGGTCAATTTAGTATACAATTTGATATTCTTGTTTGCTTTACTATACATGTGTGATATGACGCTCAGTTGTATGATCATTTTGTTTGAAATAGAATATAATATTTCAACGTGTATATCCCCAATTAGATAAATGTTGATCCTTTGTCAAACATTTTGATACATTTTGTGTAAAACAATAATGTATTCCTTATTGTACAAGTGGTCTACAGAGAGACACACGTGGTAGGTGTGAGGGATATGTGATTGAGATATCAGATCACTCATGACCCCATGTGATTCACATGTCCGATCACCCATGACACCATGTGATTAACATGTCAGATCACTCATGACACCATGTGATTAAAATGTCAGATCACTCATGACACCACATGATTGACATGTCAGATCACCCATGACAAAATGTGACTGACATGTCAGATCACTCATGACACCACGTGACTGCATGTCAGATGACATGTCAGATCACCCATAGCACAATGTGATTGATAGGTCAGATCAGTCGTGACATCAGACAAAAAACGCCACCTGCGAATCTTGGTATAATTATGTTCTATGGTCAATAGTGTGTTCTTGTGAGTTTGCACGATGTTGTGCCCTCAGTTAAAACTTAGCACATTAGCAGTGTTAACCCTTTCAAGCATGAATTTACATTGTCATCTTCATCCACTACAAGCCGCGAATTGCTGTCGCAATTCTCGACTTGTAGTGGATGAAGATTATTTGAAGTGGTTGAAAAATTAAAGATAATTGCAATGTATTGGTAAGCCAGTTTCATGGAAATTTTCATTCTAAAACCCTTAGTTATCAGAAAATTAAGTCTGTCTTCAGGGAAGTAAAATGATGCTTTGATGCATCGTGAGCACTTAAAGGGTTTAAGCGCTCGGTTATCTAATTTAAATTCCCCACATACTTGAAGTAATTTCTCGCTACCTCAACCCACAACCTCAAGTGGGTTAATATTGTTTAATTTGAGACCGAACATTTGCAAATCTTGATGTTTAAACACACATTTCATTCCCAGCATCAGTGCTTTGATCGGGTAACGAAGCAGGTTTACATCGATTATAGTCGTGCTTAGCGATGAAATGTTTTGTACATCATTCGGATGTAAAAAGGTACGACAGTGATAGCAATGCGATCGATGTATTGCGAAATATATATATTTTCATATTAAATCGTAGCACAGAATCTGCTGGATAAGAATAAAACAAGGGAGATATAATAATTATGAAGCTAATATTTCAACATATCCCTGGCCATAGTCGAGAGAGCACTTGTGCAATGCTCAAAATAGAGGGTACACAATGACAACACAATATAAAGATACATCTACATATTATGCGATCATTTCTTAGGTCATTTATATATAATGATATTATAAGATAATATGTTCACATCCATCGGAACTAATTATTCATATATCTTCAATAATTTCCACCTTTTCGATTTTGGAGAAATATAGGAAATATGCGAGAATATAAATATTATCTTCATAAATCTGTGTGAAGGGGCTTACTGAACCTCAGACGTGGACAATAATGCATTATCTTTACATAAGATTCAAAAGTAAATGTTGTCTGCAATCAGAAAACGACACTCTTGAACACTCCTCAATAATATGTAAAAGTATGCAGATTTGGTTGCTGCAAGAATTACTTCCAATATCACCTGTAAGTGATAGACGTCGTCCGCGCATGCCCGGAGTAGATGAACTTCCTTCCTATGTCACTGGGGACATGGCAGTGACGTCACATCGCATCTAGCCAGTGGTACTTCTGTAAATGCAATCAACTGGTCGTCTTCTAACAACGGAGACGGGATGTTTTCCCCATTATTGATTTTACAAGTTCTTACCCCACGCATGCGACAGGATAGATACACAATGATGGCTTCAACTTGGGCCTACGTCTGCGACATTAGGTCTGCATCAGTACACCTCTGGCATGGGTTATAGGGACGCGTCTCGGAATGGGACGATGAATCTGTTGCCTGTTTTGTCTGGCTTTGATCCGGGTCACGTTGGCCGGAGTACCATAAATCCAGAAAGTACAGATGTACGATGTCGTCTTGTCTGCAGGCATTGTCCTTCCTGCTATTGCAAGACAACGTGTCTACTGTGGCGTGGGGATAATGCACTGTCAGAATGATATGCGGGAAATGTAAGCTTATAACTTATAACCAGCAAATACGTGATGATAAGCCGATGTTGTTTCAATGTTGAGTCGACGTTCAATAGATAGAAAATATAATAAATGATCACTATCTATCTTTCTGTATGTATGTCTTCTGTCTGTCTGTTTGTCTGTTTTTTCTTGCTTTCTTTCTTTTTTGATTGATTGATTGATTGATTGATTGATTGATTGATTGATTGATTGATTAATTGATTGATTGATTGATTGATTGATTGATTGATTGATTGATTGATTGATTGATTGATTGATTGATTGATTGATTGATTGATTGATTGATTGATTGATTGATTGATTGATTGATTGATTGATTGATTGATTGATTGATTGATTGATTGATTGATTGATTGATTGATTGATTGATTGATTGATTGATTGATTGATTGATTGATTAATGGATTGATTTAAACATCACGACTTGGAAATGTTTGGTTTCAAATTAAACAATTATATGTAATTTTCAACCCCTCGAAGTTGTAGATCGCGATGCGAGGTTGTGGATCGCGGTAGCGAGACACGACTTCAAGTGGGTGAAAATTAAAATTATTTATGCAGCGCTTTAGGCGTCAAACGTGCTATTTCACTGCAGAAACAACGAATGAAATAATAGGATTATTGGTCTAGTTTTGGCTGAGTCCCAGTTGACGTACCATATCAACACTCCCCCACCGATGGCCATTGGGCCAACTAGTATGTTTTAGATAGAAAATCTTGCAATTTCTCTGTCTGGCCAGACCCTTCTTCTCTTCATGCACCTTATTGATCAGGGGCCCCTATGGGGTTTTCTTTCCCAACTGGAGTCCCTCCCAGTGGTGGCTGAGTGGATTTTATTGATTTCTTTCAAAGTACGTGGGAGTGTCTGGGGATATTAACGTTCTGATATTTTGTTTCAACAGGTAATTGGTCAACTGTCTGCTGCATCAGCAAAAGAAATAAAATCATCATTGATAGCCTACACTTATCTACAGAGGTGGGAAATTTAGGGTTAATATAAGGTGTGCTGATATGTCAATATAGAGTTAAATATTCTGTAATTGGACTCAACTTCAAACATAATTGAATAGGCATACGTGTAAAAGATCGGAAGCTGCATAATTAGTATTAAAGAGAGAAGTGTGATATTTTTTTACATACATAGGCCTAGTTCAATTTTTATATGCAGATATGTATCACTGTTTATTGCAAAGTGTTAGGTGTTCAAAAATCCCTTGAACGCATGCATAAAGAAGAGGGCATTATCCCGACTCGATGCTTCTGTCTGTCTCAAGCCTCAGATGTCAATCTCTCCAAGGCCAAATAATATCATTGTCAAGATTATATTCGCATCATAAAGATGTCAAGACCGCTCCTGAGCCCGTACTTTCGTACACGTTATGACATATCGTCGACTTCGGATTGGTCGAGATGGCCATCTCGACCAATCCGAAGCTTATGATATATCGTAACTTGTACGAGAATACGGGCCCTGGCAGTCAGCAAATCCCCCTGCAGACAACATCTCGTCACCATCCGACATCAGCATTGTGGACCGATATTACCGGCTCCGAATCAGATTGGGTCTGAGCCACCCGCCGTTCGTCGACGTATGACGAGCACCTGAATGTGTTAGCCCCCCGGGCTTAATGTTGTCATGGAGATGCTAATCGCTGGATATACGGCCTGTGGATCAGGATCAGCGTCCTGCTGACCCTTTGACTGCCAGCCACGACTATAGTCATTTTTTTCCGTTTTGTTACCCGATGAAATCACTGTTATTGGGAATGAAATGAGTGTTTAAACAACAAGATTTTCAAATGTTTGACCTCAAATTAAACAAATACGGCATAATCAATTTTCACTCACTTGAAGTTGTGGGTCGCGGTAGCGAGACACAACTTCAAGTGGGTAAAAATTTATATTAACTTTAGCAGGATAAGGGTTAACATCTAAGGCAGTATCAGCTTATTTTACGAGTGAGCAGATACCGCCTTTTGGCTTTGCAGAGTAGAGCCCCCGTTATCGATCCGCTGTCCCTGAGGAGGGTACCAATCTATCCGGTTTCTTTTTCAGGGGACTCCCTGTTTACCCCTTTCCCCTCCCCTGATGACGACCGATATTGTGATGTCATTTATCACCTCAATGGCTATGTTAGCCCTGTCAACAAGCCATTCCCTCCGGTCTTTCCACAATGCTGCAATGAATGACTCTCACATGCAGACCGATTTTGAATCAGTTTTTCTGACCTAATACAAATCACTAAAACCCTAGCTGATATCATGGTGACATGAATACACGTTACAAATTTCGAAAAACAAAAAGTTTACCGTTTGAGACCCGGGAAAGCCTAAATAAAAAAAATTGAAATTCCAACTTTGAAAATAAACATCGGCCATCTTGCTTTGGTCTATTTAAATTGACACGTGAGCGTTGAGCTATGATTGGCCGAATCAGATATTTGGGTCAGATCAGAAATGCATAATACAAGTGTATTATACATTTCTGGTCAGATGGAATGAGACTCGTGTTACAAAATTGTATGTAACATGAAATTTATTATTATCTCGAATAACGTTGATTTAACCCTTTAACCGCCAAATTATTCAATCTGAATTTTCACCCACTTGAAGTTGTGTCTCGCTGACTTCAAGTGAGTGAAAATTATTAGGATTTGACAAAATGGACGTCAACTGTTTTCAAATAGTGCTGATTGATGTCACATTTTATCTTCAGCATCTTTAAAAGGTGTGCTAATATAAAATGAAAACCCGAATATATGCGACACCGGCGGTTAAAGGGTTAAGGTAATCATATTTAAAAAAGAAAATAATTACAGCATATGCAGTGAACAAAACTGAGCCAAGTTTTATTATGGTGTGTCTAATGGCTGCTCATGAGGGTCTAATTGAAATATCACATCACGAAAATAAACTTGGGTTCGAGAAATACGTTTTCGTGGGGAATCTGGGCAAAATATATTTAAGGCTTTTAATACTTATAGCTGTACTGCAAGCTTCATAAGTCGGGGGTGTATAAGGACGGAGATATCCCAGCAAGCACAAAAAACATTTGTATAACATTTATACAATGTTGGGCCAGCGCCGTCACATCGGAAAGGAGTGTAACTGCAGTGTGTGAGTGGGTAATCCGGCTACTAGTAGCAGAATGGGATGCTGCAGTCCGCAATTACTCTATTCAACGACAATCAGGACTCCATCAACACAATAACCGGTCCATAACCTAGTGATCAGCGCGAGATAATCGCATTTGACGACAGTTTGCAGAAACACCCGGCGCGCTGGCTTTGCTTGTGATGCCCGTTATTTCGGTACATTATACGTCCCGATATATTTAAGAAGCTCCTGGCACGATGTCTGTGACGCTGGTTCATGATAACAATACTGTAAAACAATACTGTACAACATTGTATTTCAACCCTTACAACGTTGACTTTTTTCTATAAGCCACAGAGAGCAAAGTTTTTTTTTAATTTGAAGTCATCATTGATGTCCTAGTTAACTTTTTCCGCTTTATTTGAATGCATATGTCATGGGTCTACGACCATTATAAATATTTTAAAGGCCCCATGTAGTCCCCAGACCAACTCTGCACAATGTCATATTTCATACTATTTTAGATGACTTTTTTAAATATTAGAGTGCTCAGCTCCCATTTTTAAACCACAGGGAACGATTTTCCTAAACGCAAAAGTAAGGGGCGGAGCTAATTCGTGACGTCAAAAGGTGGATACATGCTTGGCTGGTTATAATACAACGCTGCCTGAATGCAGGTGCAGCACTAAAATTGATGGCCATCAGCCCAAGAAATGTGCACATTTTCAGTTTTTATTTTTGAAAATAACTGATAATTAGTGGACAAAAAAATCTGCTAATTTCATTGTGATATATACTTTAATTATATTGATGAACTGAAATCACTTCACAAGGCCTTTAAACTCTTTCAATGCGAGGATCGACTTTAAACGTCAGAATTTGACTATATACTACTATACCCACGCTGAAAGGGTTTTAAAGCGCTACAGAGAATGGAGCTAAACAACTTAGAGCAGCATTGTAACTTTTCTTCTGTCTTTGATCAGTTAGACTAGATATAGTCATATCTAGCCTAACTGGTGAATGCGCAGCACAAAAATTATAAAAATTTGCAGTTCTAGTCTATGTACATGTTTACATCATATGGTCATATTAAGAACCCGAAATAAAATCACCGATTTTCTGATGATTTTAGCGTGGGCCAGTCCCTTTAAACAAATCAATTGACACTAACTTCAGATATATTCAACACAATGATCAATGCAGAAAGCCATTTTTGTTGTTGTCTGCGATCAGGTTATTGAGACACATATGGCCCTTCTTAGGAGGGGACGATAGTGATTGTTTCTGCTATCACGAATTCATCACGGATCGAAGATATGTTAACCATTTTTTAAATATCACCTTTTGAGAACCAGCGAAATATATTCTGCGTATTATTGACTATGTGTGACACGTTAATATAGGGCCATCGTCTTCGTCGTCGCCAAACATCAAACCAACTTAGGCTAAACATATTGTGTTTGCTGAGATGGGTTAACGTTGCAGATGGTTTGGCAGCGATCCAGCCAGTTTGCTCTGCAAAGCCAGAAGGCAGTATCTGCTTACTTGTAAAGTAAGCAGATACTGCCTTTCAGCTGTGCACTGCCATGGCAGTGTTGTTTAGACATATCAAGGCCAGAACACTGACAAGGTTTGGGTTCTTAACAAAAGACCCGTCAAAGTTGATCTCGGGTCAGTATTGTTTGTGCCACTTTCTTTGACACTGCTAGTGTCGCGACATTAAATCGGTTGTGGCCAAGTCGATGACAACGCCCTTTACCATGTTTACTTCCTCAAAACAAGTGTGGATGCATCTGAAGTCGTTTGCTCCATAATGTACATGCAGCGCAAATCCTCGGACTATTTAAAGTTATAGAACACTCTATGTATATGTTTCTGGTTTTAGTTGTACCCAGCTGGATCTATCTCTGTAACCAGTGTGGTGCTTTCTGGGTACATACTTGTCCCGCTGTTTATACACAGTGGATTACTCCTTTAAGCGACGTAGAAAATTTAATACAATCGCATGGTATCATATCTAGATACCGTGTTGGGCAGTATTAATTTCTTTATTTAGTTTCATGAATAATTATTCACTGTAAAGCACGGAGCTGTTCTTGCAATTAACACTTCTAAGGTCGTGTGTCAGTCAGCAACCTGATACTGAAGGGCGAGCTCACTGAACAATATTGCGGCGATGAAAAACTAGACATTAGTTGTGCACGGATAAGATAATTGAACAAGATAATGAAATTCATTATGCGTCATGTTGGTTAACCCTTTAACCGCCGGTGCCGCAAATATTCAGGTTTTAATTTTTTATTAGCACATTTAGTATCACCATGTTAAAGATAAAATGTGACATCAATCAGAAATATTTGAAAACAGCTGACCTCCATTTTGTCGAATCTGAATAATTTTCACTCACTTGAAGTTGTGGATCGCGTCAAATGGGTGAAAATTCAGATTGAATAATTTGGCGGTTAATGGGTTGAAGGTATGAAACTTTCTAGCTAACATTTAAAGAGAAAAATGAAAGTTATGTTAAATGCTGACGTGCATAGTTACAGTAGTTGATACCGCTTTGCAAAGCCAAAAGGCAGTATCTGCTTACTTAAGAAGTAAGCATATATCTGCCTACTCAAGAAGTAAGCAGATACTGCCTTTGGCTTTGCAGAGCAGAACTGAGTCCTTGCACAACCTTAAATCAAGAGAAGGATGCTCAATGCTTTTATCATCTTATTTTGTACGTCCCAAATGTGAACAAAATATCTGTAATAAATTATATCTTACGCATAGTCCTACATTAGGCATTATGTCGATTATACAAAAAATATAATATCGTTATTGTCTAAAACAGTGTGATGGCAAGTTGACTATCTGCTATATGTAGCCTAATACTGCCGTGCAAAGCCAAAAGGCAGTATCTGCTTACTTTACAAGTAAGCAGATACTGCCTTTTTGGCTTCGCAGAGCAGAATACATGGATATGAAAGGGTGCATCTACCACTTTACAAAGTGGCAGATACACCCTTATATCCAAAGGGACGGTATATGGTATTTGAATAATTTCAGAAACAAAATCTCAATGCATCACGCCGTGTTCTGATTTAGTTCTCCGGCGCACCAGCGAATGGTTGAGGGTGAAATATGAGAGGCGCAGATCGACTCGAGCATGAGATAAGTCTGCTATGCATCCCAGAAACACGAGACATTCACACAATGTTGGATCAGTGTTGGTCAAGCGTCGTAGACGCTTGTCCAGCATTGATCCAACACTGGGTGAATGTCTCGTGTCTGCCGTGAGGCATACTGACATGCCAATGTTATACTTGATTGCTGTCAAGCATTTGACAAGGAGCTGATAGCTGCCAGAATAATAATAGCCCCACTCGTGGCCTTTATTTGGCACTTTCGAGATAAGTTTGACCTAGATGTTAAAGCCTTTGATTGGCCAAGACTGCGGCCTCGGTCGATCAGATGTAGTTCTACGTTAAATTCGTGAAACAATTAAATTCGAATAACCTCTCATTATTCGAATAAGAAAAATTGTTCTTATTCAAATGAACTATTTTCCTTTATTTAAATGAATAAGCAAAATGTAAAAAATCGATGTCGTCTGATAATTAAAATAAAAACATGTATGCAAATGAGAAAACGAATTGTAGTTTCGTGATTATTATTCAAATATGGAAATAGCTTATTAGAATATGAAAAAGTATGTACCGGTACTTTAAAAATAGTTTGTTCAATTAAGGAATATAATATGTTCTCTTAGTCCTTATCGAATAAAAACAATAGGAATTGAGCTAGCGTTCTTATAACCGGCCAAATACACGGCAAACCCACTTTTGCAAGCAATGACTTGACTTGTGGGTGGCACGTGCCATTGACATGAACCACAGCTGATACCATGTGGGGACACAGCATTATATGAATGCCTGGCCAATATATGTAATGTATTGAACTGGTTTTCTTATTTAGGACATGCATGTCAAAAATGAGAAATACGGGAATTTCGTCGTCTATCTCGCTTAACTGGTAAATGAGCAGCACAAAAGTTTAAAAACTTTTGCAGTTCTAGTCTATGGACATGTTAACATCATATGGTCATATTAAGAACCTAAAATAAAATCAACGATTTGTTTAAATGATTTTAGCCTGATTGTGTCGCTTTAAGTAAGTTATCGATTCGGTGTAAATCATGTATGTATGTATTGATTGCTTACGAGCTGTATATCATTCAGAAATAAAGGTGTATCTTATTCTGGGTGTATATATGATTTATTTCATATTTCAAGATACAGATAGGTTGTGTATTTTTGGTTTGAGTTTGTGAGCGCCACCATGACCAAAACCGAAGGGAAATACATTCAGTATAGTACGTGTTGCCTGTTAAAAATTGTCGGAGCTTGAGTCATTTCTTGTAATATAATTTTAATTACTTATGAACGCAACAGGGAAAACATAATTAATCGTCCTTAGTTTTGAAACAGGCACTGTATATCTGATGGATATCTACCAGGATAAATAAATGAGCTGTGGCTACACCTAGTATCATATTCACATAAACAAGAAATTGTAGGCGTCTGGAACTGATTGTAGTCATTCCCTTCTAATAGTATTGTCCCTCGTGCTTCGCAGACCAATCAAAATATTTTCGCCGTGCAACTTTAGGAATGCTGTAGTACATCTGTGTTTAGTCGTAAATTAGCATGGTGAATTATCGTCATCGTGGTATTCATCACATCGTGGAATGATTTACATCTGAAAAAAATCTGAAAAAGCTGTAACCCTGGAGGGGGGGGGGGCATGATATGGAGTGAGAAAAAATAAATTTTGAAAGAATATTTTGTGTCGTTTTCTGTCACATTTTTGGGCGAGACAGTATATCACAGCCATGCATTTCGCACACCCTTGGGAAAAATACAAGTTTATTATCACTTTGAGCGGTATATTGATTACAAATTTAGAATGTCAAGTCAAGCAGCAAAGTGAAGACGCCTTTGTCTTGCGAAGCCAGCTTCTGACATCAGAGGCCTGAGTATCCAAACTGTTTCGTGTTATTATTTTTCTGGTCTGAACACTATACACACTGTAAATATGTTGTAAACATACACCTGGATCGTACTGAATTAATGACATTTATACTAGCACTACCATTACACAGCAAAGACAAAACATTTGTATAACATTTATGCAATGTTGGTCAAACGTCGAAGACGTTGGGCCGACGTTGTATAAATGTTATACAAATGTTTTGTGTTTGCTGGGTAGGGACTTAGATTATCTCTGATTACATCCCAGCAAACACGAGATGTTGACCCAATGTTGCTTTAATGTTGGACCAGCGTCGAAGACGATGGGCCCACATTAAAACAACATTGGGTCAACGTCTCGCGTTTGCTGGGACTTGATCTCCTTATCTGCAATGTGCAAATGGTAAGCTGTTGTCTACATTCTGTTATCAAGGGCTCAATATCTCCTAGAAATGGTTTTAGCTATCAAATTGTCATTTTGAGTATCTTTAACTAATTTGACATTTACTGTATCATAGCATATCATATCGTTAAGCCTTTAACCGCCAAATTATTTAATTGGAATTAAATTATTGGAATATTTTACAAAATGGAGGTGAACGTTTTTGAAATATTGTTGATTGATGTCACGCTTAACATTTGTACCATTCAAAAGCTTCTATTCAAGGTACTAATAAAAATAAAAAAAATAAAAATTTATATAAATGGTTACTTTTCTCTTACATTTTCTCCAAATATCGTTAAAATAATTGTTTCGATTTTACGTTACAAAACCTATACAGTGTACTAAGTGATGAACTAGAAAACAGGAGACGTTGATGTCTGAGAAGCACAGCCCAGGCCTTTGAAGACTTAGGTTTTTTTCGGGTTTTTTTATTCGTTCTGGTCGACATAGCCCCTGCCCTACATAATTATGTGACCTATAACAGTTGACTGCGGATATGACGTCACGGGTATCATTTCTGAAGGGTCAAGGCTGAGCGAAAGCGGAGAAGCCTTTCGTCTGTTTTGACGCCTGATCGTGTAAACACTGGGCTCTGGTTCAAGGCTGACCACATAATGAACACCACACATGTAGGCCTTTCCAGCAAAATCAATGTTGGTTTAGCGCTGGTCTAACGTCGTATACGGTGGACCAATGCTTAGCCAACATCGAGTCGACGTGTTGTGTCTGCTGTGTTACTCCAAATCCACTGTGGTCGTTTGTGGGTGGCCTATTCTGTGGTTTAGCACTAACGTGATGTTAGATGAATACCCATCATTGAGCTAAGCCAAAATCACTAGAAATATGCTTTCATCAACCGAAAGACAAATTGTGTTTGTGAAGTTATTTTCTGCTTCATAACCACCAGGATATACCTCCAAATTTTATTATTTTTCAATGCTGTTGCCAAAATTACAGACATTGTAAAATATTCCAATGAGACCATAGTAATCACACAAACTAGGCAAAGTCAATCATCGTCTTAAGCTTGCTGACTGGTTGAGACTTAATACATAGGACAGAATTTAGATTTTAGTCGATTGTTAACCCGTTTGTGACGAGCCCCGGAGATCTCCGTGATTCAGGGAGACCATTCAGATACGAGGCCCGGAGATCTCCGGGTTTGATTGCATGAGATAACTATGACGTCATAAAATAATCTCGTTTCAGAAACAGCGCAGTAGCATAATAATCTCGTGTTCAACGGGTTAAAACCTGGCCTGATAGCAAAAAATGTTTTCTGATATGGTAACGAGGTTTACACCAGAGATTGATCCCAACACCAAGGACTAGTAGCCGCAGCAATTATGTAGCTCTGGAGGCAAGGGACGCCACCCTTTTCAGAATTCCATTTTTGTATTGACCTGCATGATGCATGAAACATGAATAACATTATCAAAATGGAATGCTGCCATAACCAGAGAGGGGTTGGGTAGAAAACCGAATTCCATGGACTAAAGAAATTCCAGGACTTTTCCAAGACATTTTCATCAGAATTCCAGTTTTCCAGGACAATCTGAAAAAAAAAACATTTTTCCCAGACTTTTCCAGGACATTCCAGGACGGTCATAATTTTCCAGGTTTTCTAGAACGTGTGGGAACCCTGGTTTCTGATGCAAAGGAGACTAACAGCTTGTACCTCTGATGTCACATGGGTTTATCATTCACATGTATTTGACAACTTTTTGATTTGATGAAGACGGGATTAATTTCTTAATTACCTTCGCAGCGGGCTGATCTGTGAGCGTGAGACATGGAACGGCTGGAGAGGAAAAATGTTTTCTTTCTCAGTCAGTCAGTCAGTCAGTCAGTCAGTCAGTCAGTCAGTCAGTCAGTCAGTCAGTCAGTCAGTCAGTCAGTCAGTCAGTCAGTCAGTCAGTCAGTCAGTCAGTCAGTCAGTCAGTCAGTCAGTCAGTCAGTCAGTCAGTCAGTCAGTCAGTCAGTCAGTCAGTCAGTCAGTCAGTCAGTCAGTCAGTCAGTCAGTCAGTCAGTCAGTCAGTCAGTCAGTCAGTCAGTCAGTCAGTCAGTCAGTCAGTCAGTCAGTCAGTCAGTCAGTCAGTCAGTCAGTCAGTCAGTCAGTCAGTCAGTCAGTCAGTCAGTCAGTCAGTCAGTCAGTCAGTCAGTCAGTCAGTCAGTCAGTCAGTCAGTCAGTCAGTCAGTCAGTCAGTCAGTCAGTCAGTCAGTCAGTCAGTCAGTCAGTCAGTCAGTCAGTCAGTCAGTCAGTCAGTCAGTCAGTCAGTCAGTCAGTCAGTCAGTCAGTCAGTCAGTCAGTCAGTCAGTCAGTCAGTCAGTCAGTCAGTCAGTCAGTCAGTCAGTCAGTCAGTCAGTCAGTCAGTCAGTCAGTCAGTCAGTCAGTCAGTCAGTCAGTCAGTCAGTCAGTCAGTCAGTCAGTCAGTCAGTCCGTCAGTCAGTCAGTCAGTCAGTCAGTCAGTCAGTCAGTCAGTCAGTCAGTCAGTCAGTCAGTCAGTCAGTCAGTCAGTCAGTCAGTCAGTCAGTCAGTCAGTCAGTCAGTCAGTCAGTCAGTCAGCCAGCCAGCCAGCCAGTCAGTCAGTCAGTCAGTCAGTCAGTCAGTCAGTCAGTCAGTCAGTCAGTCAGTCAGTCAGTCAGTCAGTCAGTCAGTCAGTCAGTCAGTCAGTCAGTCAGTCCGTCAGTCAGTCAGTCAGTCAGTCAATCAATCATCGTTGTACAAAATGTGAGATAATGAAATTGAAAAAATATATAATTTTAACAAATAGTGTTATTGACTAATCAAAGAAAAGACAAATGCGTATTTATACCATTTGTTTGAGAGTCACGAATCATGTTTTGTAAAATAAATGACACTAGTTTTATATTTTTTTATTGGGGAGTTTATGTTCAGTACATTCAGCAATGAGTTATCAGACGTTTTACTTTTCTATCACATTTCACCTGAGATTATATTAATGTGATTTACATGAGTCATATCCCAACAAGCACGAGACATTGACCCAATGTTGTTCTAGTGCTGGCCCGCCGTCTCCGACGTCAGCCCAACATTACAACAACATTGGGTCAATGCCTCGTGTTAGTTGGGATGGCAGGCACAGGTGCATAGGATAAATAAAGCCACTCTGTACAGATTAATCCCGCCTAGAGACGCCTACAAAAAGTAGATATTAAATAGCTGAGTCACTGCTGGTCATGTTCGTTGCCATTGCATCTGTATAATCATTGATAATGTACTTTTATTCTTCCTGCTATCAGAAATAAATTCACCCATAGAACACTGATTTCGATTGCAGTGGACCTTCTGTGTTTTTATTAGCACCTGTATAACCCCTGATAATCAGCTGGTAAAAGTAAAATATGCCTTTAATCCTGAAACACTGATATATATTGGGACCTAAATTTCACAAATAACATACATTTTCAGTCACTTGAAGTTGTGTATCGCGGTAGCGAGATACGACTTCAAGTGACTGGCAATTTAAATTTATTAGCTTAGTTATCCAAGGGTTTAGCGTGTCAGCTGATCAATTATGACTATAGCGCATCCCTGGAAATGTATGTAAAATATAACTACATGAATATTCACATTATGTAGAATATATAACTGTATAATATAGTTTTTAGACTTTCTGACTGTATATCTTCTTTCAGTTATAATAGGAAACTTCACCATTATAATCTAATTGGGCTTATAAGGTGTATAACAAGGCCCAGCAAACAGAAGATGTTGAATCTAACATTGGTCCACCGTCTACGACGCACTAAAGTTACGTATTATTCAATCCTTCCCAGTGAGCACAAATGTTATACAAATGTTTTGTGTTTGCTGGATAAATTCCTTATTCGAACGAATAAGGAATAACTAACTGTTACTTATTCCTTATTGAATAAGGAATAAGGAATAAGTAATTAAGTTTATTGACGTTTTTTTTACTTACTAGTTGACTGTGTATACAAGGTAAGTATCGGAGTTTTACCTGATGTGTGCTGGATAACTTTCTAAGTGTATAATATCATAATTATCAGGCTTTCACAATATTCCTGATCAGATAAAAAAGTTCTTGGCTGAGAAATGAATCATAAATTAATAATCACATTTATATACTGCCGTGCGAGCCAAAAGGAATTCTCATGTCCGACTATGATGGTGTGTATTGTGCTCTGCAAAGGCAAAAAGCAATATCTGCTTACTTGTGAGTTAAGCAGATTATGCTTTTTGCCTTCGCACAGCAGTATAATTGTAGACCAGTTTCACGACTTTATCTTTATGGTGCTGAATTTCATATCGGTATTTTTCATTAATTTGAAGCTTGAATTGCTAACGCAATTTCCAGCTTCAAATGACGAAACATTTTTCTACTTGTGAAAAATAGGCATCTCTAAAATTAAAATATTTCATTAACTGAGCTACAAAACCCATTTTTGCCAATTCTAATGACATTTTGGTTGTTCTAAAACTTCCTGGAAACCGTATCCAGCAAGCTCGAGACGTTGGCCCAATTTTGCTTCAAAGTTGGCCCAGCGTCGCAGGCGGTGGGCCAACTTTGAAGCAAAATTAGGCCAACGCCTGGTGTTTGCTGAATATATATATTGCACCCTTAGTGCTGAAAGGGTGTAACTGCCACTTGGCAAATAGATTAACCCTTAAAGTGCTACTCGTGTCTACAGTCGCCTATTATAGTCTTTCTGTTTGTCCGTCGAAAACAAAGTTAAATGTGCATTAAAATTGCAAAATTGACATTTAAATTTAAATTTTATAACTTTGCGCTTAAAATGTTAATAAACAATTCGGTTCGAAAAATAATCAGTATCCGTGCAGCAAAACCAGATAGAAGTACATTTATTCCCTGTCTGGTAGTATTACATGGGTGCAGGGATCAGACAGTCCCGTCAGCTGTTAGTCCTGTCTGGATTCTGAATCCCTCTCGTCAGCCGCTGCTGAGCACCCCACCCTCTGCAATATTGCGCATCTCCTGAAAACTGTACCCAGGTGCAAGATAAATTCTCCTCAGCCTGAAACAGACGATAGCCAAGAGTGCCATTATTATAGCTGAGCCATCGGGCGTCACAGCAAGACAGAAGACAATGGCTTAATATCGCTAGCGATAGCCAATATTAATTTATTGTTGGCCCAGAGTCGGTGACGATGGGTCAAAATCAAATCGACATTTGTTCAGGGTTTTCTGTTTGCTGGGACACCACTCATTCCTGCCAGCCAGACAGAAAAACAATGGGAATTTATTTATGACGCTACAGGCTCTAAATTATCGAGCTCTATCCCAATAGTCCAGGAAGATTATCCAAAAGTGCTCTGGAGCGTACAATAAACTCCTCGCTGTGATCGTAATTGAAATACCAAATGACCTCCCAGAGCAATTCCCAGAAATCAAGAAAAGACCAAATGGCCACTAATCCAATATCGCAGCTATTGAAAAGGCAAATGGTGTATGTTAATAACCCAGTATAAATGTTTAATATAATATGCTGCAGATGTAAAATCACCTATTTTTATGGTGTGTAATAAGAAATATATATTATACCACACTAATATAGGCCTAATACTCACAGATGTCCCAACACCCAGTTCACTGATCTTGCACCAAAATGTTGCATCCCAAAAACATAATGTAAGTGATATTCATTCGAAGTTCGGCAGTCTTGCTTTCTGGATACAATCTTCCTGTATCTTATCCAGTCCTGAGCTGATATTGGCTGCACATGATTATTATTCAGGACTGAGATTGTAGATCATTGATTCTTCAGTAGTTTATGACTACATTTCTTAGGTCGCACCCTTGGATATCAAAGCGTGTATCTGCCACTTTGCAAAGTGGGACGAATTGTTTTGGACCAGTGACTCTGTGATGCTTGTGATCATGCAAAATGCGACACTTCTCCCTGATTACATGCGTTTGTCTACCGAATACTACATGTACTACTACTAACAACCATTTCAGTACCCCAAGTACCCACAAGTAATACAAGTGGTGACACAATTTTTTTGTCTGCTATGCTAAATTATTTGAGTTCTTTCTGAACTTTTTTTTTATTAATGATGTGTGCATGTATTTCTTTCAATTTCGGAAAAAAATGTCATAGAATCATTACAGTAACTAATTTTTTGTAATTTTGTAAATGATGAGACTGAAAAGAAACACTTTTTAAAAATGTTAAAACAATTTTGAAAAGTAAGCCTATGTTGTGAAAACCCACATAAACAAACTAATATTATAATTGTTTATTGTATGCCTATTGTTAATTTTTAACAAGAAATATTTACACTAAATATTACCATTAATTTTAGTGACATATATTGCATCTGCGCCATCTTGGTGTCGGTCGGCCATCTTGGATTTTGATAAATAAATGAATATTATTACAGCTTTAACCCTTACAACGCTGCATTAATTTTGTGTAAATTGTTGAGACCAAAGGGTTTTTTTCAAATTAAAATTATCATTAATGTCTTAGTTAGCTCTTTCCGCTTCATTTGAATACCTATGTTATGGGTGTACGACCATTATAAATATTTCAACTCTTTCAGTGCGGTGACCGTCTTTATGCGTCAGAATCTGACGTCTACAGACGTCAGATTCTGACGCATGAAGACGGTCCCCGCACCGAAAGGGTTGAGCCACATAATGTTGTACACTGTGTATGCCAGATTTGCCTAGTCTCCTACAACGAATTGTTTAAATAAAGAAAACACTATACACAGACTTGACTCCATGACTCATTGCATTGCAGTCTAGAATCAATGCTCTCAAAGAGATTGACAAAATATAAGGCATGTGATTGGTCGAGATGACCATCTTCACCAATCATATGCCTCAGTCGCTCTGAGATTGTCGATCGCGGCAGAAAGATAAATTGTTTAAGGCGATCGCAACTTCCTTTACGGGATTTTTTGTTGTTCACGGCGGCGACAAGACATATTGTTAAAGCGACACAATCAGATTGGAATCATCGATAAATCAGTATTTTTTTGGCTCCTACAGATGTCCATATAATGTCAACATGTCAATAAACTAGAATTGCGTAAGTTTTTTTTAATTTTGTGTTGCGCATTTGCCAGTTAAGCGAGAAATAAGGAAGACGAAAATTATTTTCGAACATGCATGTCCAAAATAAGAAATACGATAATAACTGATAAATGGGGATTTTGGCACACTTGTTATGTTGCCAAAGCAGCCCCCCCAAAATTAAAAGACTTCCGCAATTCTAGATTATGGACATGTTCCCATCTTATCACCATATTAAAAAGCGAAAATAAAAACACTGATTTTTTGATGATTTTAGCCTGATTGTGTCGCCTTCAATATAATATAAGATAAATCTCTAATGTACGTTGACCTACTATCAGTATAGGGTTCTGGTCGAGAAAACGCACCGTGTTGATCGTAAACGACCTTTCAGTTAGATAACGGATAATTATTGTATCTGGCTGTCACCGCCGCTATAATTATGTCATCCCGGCGATTGAGGGGGACAAATAAATCTAAACCGTCATTTTTTACTGTCCTGTTTTATCAGATAAGAGTGACACTGGCTGGCAGGCCGGGCCTGAATCTAAATCAACACCGACCATCCCACAATCCACTGGTTGTTAACTCTTGTGATGCTGAATTTATGGTGAGTATTTTTCATTCATTTGAAGCTGGAATTGCTAACGCAATTTCCAGCTTCAAATGAATGAAAAATAATATAATTTATGAAATGTAGGCATCTCCGGAATTGAATTATCTGATTAACTGATAGCATCTACCACTACATGTGATATACTTTATAGTGGTATTGTTTTAGTCTGAAATTTTATTCTAAACGTATATAATTATATTATCTTAGCAGCACAAGGGTTAAATCAAAAGTAAAACGGCAAAAACGAGTATCTATATAGACACTCCAGTGGCCGAGAAACGTCGATCTATACGTGTGGGCCCATCATGACGGTAGCCGCAGTAGTTTCCGTGCTTGTTGTGTGGAAACTACAGCCAATAATTTTTTATAAAGTTCTTGCTACAGACTTAAACACACAGGACGCGAGCGTCACGCGACACGCGACATGAGCTGCACGCGTAAGAAATCGTTTCAGTTTATTTCACATTGCATAAATACTGCTGCCGTGGGGATGGTGACAGGTACTTGGTTTTGCGGTTACATAATTACATGTATCCACATGGATCTTCGCTTGCTTAACTACCATCTCGATAATCAGATTATGAAAGCATAATCCCCTATTCAGTAGCAAATTATGATTATGCTTAACCCTTCAACAGCCGGTTCCGATTATATTTGGCTTTTATTTGTTTGTTATCAGGACACTAAATACCAGCTTTTTTATATATTAAAGATAAAATTTACATCAATAAACAATATTTCAAAATCGTTGACCTTCATTATGTCAATTCTAAATTATTTTCATCCACTTGAAGTTGTGGATCGCGTCAGCGAGACACAACTTCAAGTGGGTGAAAATTCCAATTAAATAATAAAGGGTTGACAGAATACGTTTATTAAAGACACATTAATCAGTCTACAGCGCTCAAAAAGCAGAGCTATCTATGTGTACACAAAATATAAAATGGCAATCGTATTATTTGACAAAGAAGGAAGTTGTTCTAGGCCCCCTGCCAGCTCAAATAATTAGCTAACTGGAAAGGCATGAACCCGTTATCTGTGTTTGTTCGGACCCAATTGTGTCACGGTGTCATTGTGTCACTGTGTCACTGTGATCCAGTACTGGCGAACACACATTCCTTCTAGTCATGATGGGCGGGGGCCCTAGGGTAGTGGTTAGCACCGCTGCCTTTCACGCTAGAGTCGGGGGTTCGGTTCCCGGTCTCGGCGGTTTGAAAGAAACATAACTGTTTCTTCCTCATCCACGTGTAAAACTCAGTATTGTGGGGAGCCTCCGTGACCGAGAGGTAGCGTGCTCGGCCTCAGACCGCCAGGGCTCATATTTCGAATTCTGTGTCTGGAGGACAGTGTCATCTCATTCATCTCACCATCCTCAGGAGGTTCTCCTGGCCCAGTTTAGCCTATATGTGTACAAAGTGGCCTAAAGCCCGATTCATTTCATTTCCAGTCATGATGTATTTCAACATGAGATATTTCGACTATTTTGTCTGAATTTTTTGCTGACGTCTCAGACATCTAAAATACATTCACTGGGTAATTGCATTGTATGTGTAGTACAGACAATAATACACATATACAGCTCTCTTATCTACTTCTGATAATACTCATATATTTGATGACTGTGACTCATTTATTTGATGTGTTTAATAGTAGGTCTAATCCATGATTCATTGGGAGTAGTCTATTTCTCCAGGTAAGCGCGCAGCTGGCATTATTACCTGTCGCTCCAGGAGCCGTACAGTACCTAACGCTTTCTGCTTTTGCCATGACTACCACATAGTGCTCTGTGATGCTCATGATTTATCTGGCAGTAAATTTATCTCGCAGTAAATGATGGAAAATTGTAATTTTGTTATTAGTATTATATATTAAAATGGCGGGCATATTGCCGGTGTGGGTTGATTTGTATTAGTGCAAACAAAATAGTCAGCAGTAGAATATTGTGCTCAAATTGTTGTATAATAATAACCTGTGAATTAGAAATACTTATTTACTATGTTTCTAAATATATCCCAACCCAGAACTATGTGACAGTAAAATACATTTAAAAGACGATTTCACCTTTAAGAAATGTTAAATTTTGGTAAAATTTAATTTTTAAGTTGACGCACCACAGCATATCAGACCTAATATGCATAAATTTTTGGAGCTCATAAATGACGAATGACGATACTAAAACTGTATGTAACCTTGCAAATTTTGTTTTTAAAGTTTTTTTTAATTCGGAAGTCTCATACGGCTATCTCAACTGGAACTGCTTTGTTTAGTTTCAAATGTGTTTTTTGACAATGTTTTGTACTGTTTTTGTGTTTGCACAAGGGCCACAGGCGTATTGCCTAATAAATTACTTACTTACTAGTAACTATACTTTGTTGACTGTGTCCTACACAATCAATTTTCTAAGTAAATTATTGGAAATAACCATTGACCAAAAACCGAAGAAATTATCAAAATAACTGTAACACGGTGTTATTGGCTGACTATGTTTCATCAATAAATGCATTTGGTAATTTTTCTAATAATATTTAAATGATTCTAGATAAGTTAAAACTTTGTCAACTTGCTACAAAATTCGCTTCACCCGGTGTATATAATTAACCCTTTCAGTTTAAGTGGCGGAGATCGACTTTAAACGTCTAAAGTCGATCCCTACACTGAAAGAGTAAGCTATTATAACGGGGAAGACACATAATAACATAGCTATTCAAATGAAACGAAACGAGCTAACTTAGACATTTATGATGATTTCAAATTGGAAAAGACTCTTTGGTTTACATTTATACAAAAATGTTCCTGCCTTGTAAGCGATAAAGTTATTGCTTCTTTGTTCATAAATTTCACACATTGTAAGTCACATTACTCGTCACAGTGTGCTGCATGGCAGGGCCCGCACTCTCGTACAAGTTACGATATATCGTAGGCTTCTGATTGGTCGAGATGGCCATCTCGCCAGTCAGAAGCCTACGACATATGGTAACTTGTACGAGAATACGGCACAGCTCTGGAATAAACTACGACGTTGACGAAGCGTCAACGATTTAATCATGTTTATTGATGACTAAGTGATTAACCCTTTGAGCCCCAAGCACGACTATTGTCGTTTTAATTCGCTTTTTTTAGCCGATCAAATCACAGATATTGGGAACGAAATGTGTGTTTAATCATCAATGTTTGCGAATGGTTGGTCCCAAATTAAACAAATATAATTATGAATAATTTTCACCCACTTGAAGTTGTGGGTCGCGGCGCAGTAGCATGACACAACTTTAGGTGGGTGAAAATATAAATAGGACAATCTATAGCCATCTGCAGCAAAAAGTTTATGACAAGGTGGAACACCTATAGCTCTGTCATGTCTATTGTCACTAGTCATGTCGCTGATCGTGTTCAATCAGTGGATTGTAAACATTTTCAAATTTACATGTTGCAAACATCTCTATCGACTTTATCATGTTGCAGTGTATAATTTCATGTGGTATGCTTTTAATGTGGTATGATTTCCATGTAGTATGCTTTTTCGTGTGGTATGCTTTTCAAGTAATACTAGTATGCTTTTCTTTTGAAGATGATAGATTTTATGTAGTACATGGATAATAAAAGACATTGTGGCTGCTAGACGTCGATCCGAAAAAAAAACAGTGCGTGAAAGTAGAAGGATATGTCTGTTTTAATATGTTTAAAGAGTTACAGTGATGACAAGGATGCCAGACACACAGATGATAAAGGTTAATATATATTGAACAGTTGATTGGAATGACATCGCCGATGTATCTCCTTGAGTAGTGTTTAGTTATGTTTATCAAAACAAAAAAGACACGTACAGCAAAGCCATTGACTTGTCAGAAAAATAATTAAATATTTTTAGTAAAGTGCTAATCAGTATAATTATGGAGTTAACCCTTTCAGCGCGGGGGCCGTCTTTAGACGTCAGAGTGGGACGTCCATAGACAGCGTCTATAGACGTCAGATTCTGACGTCTGAAGACTGAAAGAATTACAAAATATATAATGTCCGTTCAAGTAAAGCGGAGAGAGATAACTAAAACATGTATGAGGATTTCAAATTGAAAAAAACCTCTTTGGCCTCCATGGTGTATGCAAAATTATTTCAGCGTGTTAAGTGTTAAGGTCGTAAATTACACAACAGCAATACCGAGGGGGAGACAAAGGATGGGCATAAAACCTGACGTGTGTGCAGCGACCTCCACCTCATCTACATGCCACATACGGTCACATTAGACAAAGATATGTGATTTAATTACGACATGCCTGTCTAAGCAAGCGACCGGTTTGAGTATGAGGAAATATATTATACACCCGGGGTATCTCCGCTGTTATACTAAAGTAATACTGCCATATTGTGTACTCTCGTGAGAATTAACACGCGAAAGAGGTATTTGAGGTGTGTGATTTATAATTATGCAAATTAATACAGCTGGGCCTGCGGTACCATATGCAAAAAATGTTTATGTTTTCGTTTGTGTTTGTTGTCAAAATACTTTTATTATTCTAATTTCTAGAGCTTTAAAAAAGCTACAAAGCTGAATCATATCAGTGCATGTACAGGAGTAAGTTGATACTAGATTGCCTAAAACCCCATTGATTCCTTTATTCCTTCGTACCTTCATTCCTTCATTCTTTCATTCATTCATTCATTCATTCATTCATTCATTCATTCATTCATTCATTCATTCATTCATCCATTAATTAATTAATTCATTCATTCATTCATTCATTCATTCATTCATTCATTCATTCATTCATTCATTCATTCATTCATTCATCCATTATTTAATTCATTCATTCATTCATTCATTCATTCATTCATTCATTCATTCATTCAATCATTTATTCATTCTTTTTTCATTCATTCATTCATTCTTTCTTTCATTCAGTCATCCATCCATTTATTCAATCATTGATTCATTCGGCTTGTTCGTTCGTTCGTTCGTTCGTTCCTTCATTCATTCATTCCTTCATTCATTCATTCATTCATTCATTCATTCATTCATTCATTCATTCATTCATTCTTTCATTCATTCATTCATTCATTCATTCATTCATTCATTCATTCATTTATTCATTCTTTTTTCATTCATTCTTTTTTTATTCATTCATTCATTCTTTCATTCATTCATCCATTGACTCACTCGGCTTGTACGTTCATTCATTCATTTATTCATTCATTCATTCAATCATGTATTCATTCATTTTTCATTCATTCATTCATTCATTCTTTCATTCATTCATTCATTCATTCATTCATTCATTTATTCATTCATTCATTCGTTCGTTCGTTCATTTATTCATTTTTTTCATTCATTCATTCATTCATTTATTAATTCATTTCATTCATTCATTCATTCATTCATTCAATTATTTATTGTTTCATTCATTCATTCATTCATCCATTCATTCATTCATTCATTCATTCATCCATTCATTCGTTCGTTCGTTCGTTCGTTCGTTCATTTATTCATTTTTTTTCATTCATTCATTCATTCATTCATTCATTTATTCATTCATTCATTCATT
>OZ024908.1:67146439-67229884 GCA_964017125.1 Flabesymbios commensalis
CAATGTACCTATTGGAGGGCCAGAATCACGAGAGTGGACATCTGGGAGAGTGGCAGCAAGGGAGAAAATGATGTTTAAACATATGTACCCCTCAATAAAATGTCAATTTTCGCTATTTTCTTAAATAGTGTGTGATGGGTGTGAAAAAAGTGTAGGAGTGCCCCAAAGCACCCTATCCATTACACATGGCTGTATGTACTGTTATTATGTCCTTTTATGCGAATGTTTGCTTGCAAATTTTCAATAATGACTTTGAAATGCCAAAAAAGTGTCCTTTTTATGCTAAATTTATTTATATGTTCTAGAAAGTTTACATTTTCCCCCCTTTCCTTGAAGGTAGATGATTAATATTTTTTTCAGGTAAAGCCATCCTATATAGAAGACTACCATAAGTTATTAAGAGCTAACTACTGTACAGACGAAGAAATTAAATATTACCTTACCCTACCCCCTTAAATTGAAATTAACGCCTTATTTTGCGTTACTGCATTTATCTGCATTGTATGTCTATGTGTGCTAAATCTACAGGAATTTTCAGGTTGCAGGTTCCATTATAAATTAGAAAAAGCAAATTGGAGACCAGGACGATGTAATATTATTTAATAATAAATTTATTTTTCAGGATATCACTGGACTTTTTATATAAATATCGCATTAAATCTTTCAGATTAAATGCGATATTAATATACGTATATATTGCAGTATACAGCAATGTCAGAGATACTACATAAGCTTAGTTAAGATTGCCATTAGTGAAGATCAACATGATTTTTAAACACATAGAAAGATTATGTGTGTTGCAGGATTTTGAGCTGTAAAGGCATTGGAACAAGAAGGAATACCTTATCTGCATTACCAGATAGGCTATTGGAATTTGATTGGAAGGTATTTTAATCATGGATGTCCTTGGTATTCCGCTCATAACAACCCCCAGGAAAGCATTGACACTGACATAAAAAAGCGCATAATTTGTCAGATAGTCACAAAGAAGAAACCAACCAGCTCAGAAAAAGGCCGTAAACGGATTTTGGAGGCAGCAACCATCAGAAAGGACATAATAAATAAACGGCTGAAAACTATTGGCGATGAACCGTTCAGTTACCACATGGACAATTATTGTTATAAGACATATACACATCAGAAGTCAGTCAACAAGCACCGAAGGGCTTCAACTGTACCACGTGATCAAGCTGAGCGATGTCCTGAAACCTCAAAGCGTAGCCGATCATTGTCAACAGCTCGTAACCCAGCGAGAACGAAGGTTGACATATATACAACACCATGTGTAATATGTGGTCAGGTAAAGTACCATGGAAGTACAAATAAACATCGAATATGTGAATCTGGAAGGGCTCAACATTTCCTAGAGGTTACATCATTTTTCCAAGATGAAGTATACAAGCGAACATGCGACATACAGGACATTTATGGTGTGTTTGGTCCAGACATATACTATCATCCTGCCTGTTTCAGCAAATACATTAAACGCTTTGAAAACAGCAGACGTCCAGTACAGAGCAGAACAATGTCTACCAGAAAACAATTGCTGGATAGTGTTTTTGAAGGTATTCATCAAAGTCTGGTGCAAGGCAAAGGTTACCCCTTAAGTGATATCCGTGATCGCTGTAACAACCTGTTATCCTCTGACAAAGTTGACAATAGACAATTGAAGGTACTTCTAACAGCAAAGTATGGTAATCAGATTCGATTTTCAAGACCAGGTTCTAATAAGATATCTGCTATGATCAACCTTGAGTGTGTTCCTTCAGAACAAATGGCTGATACTATTCGGGAACATGATGCTATAAATAAATGTGCAAAAATTCTGCGAAGTTCACTGCTAAATGTGGATTTTGGTTTGCAGGACAAATTTTGCGATGCACACGATCTAGAAAGTGCCTGGAATGGAACAGAAGTGCCTGAAGATCTGCTAAGGTTCTTTGGTGCCTTGTTCAATTTCAGTCATAGAGATTTCAATCACCCTGGTAGTCAAACACAATCAAATGACCACGATAATGAGAAAATATCTCTGTTAAGAAGGCGTAAAATGGTTGCACTGTTCCAAACATTCTACTATGTTATCCATAATGGACACAAGAGAACTCCAATGCATATCATGAATGCACAAGCAATATATGAGACATGCAAAAGCAGCACTCTCATCCAAAGTTTCAACCATCTTGGTCTATGTATAGGGTATGATAAAGTACGGAGGTCTCACACAGACATGGCAACTCTAACAGCAGAAAAAACAGCAGTGATGTACCGATCCCAAGTCACTTTGATACTGAAACCTTCACAACTGCTGCCTTTGACAATTTTGATCATGACAAAGCAACCCTATCAGGAATTGGTGGGAGCCATGACACAGTGTCAGTATTATTTCAGGATAAACCAGCATATCCTACATGTAAACCAAATGTATCAGAAAGTGGTGTAATCCATGGATCAAAGACTTTCAACTCTGAGCTGCACTGCCAGCAAATAAAGCCATATTACAAACCAGCAAAGAAACCGGTTATACCATCTTCTTATGAAGTCTCAGATGACTTGTATGAAATGAATAAGAAAAACTATGAATGTATCCAGATGAAAGATGTGACACACGCACTTACACGTCTGGAGCTGACAGATACACAGACTGCAACTGTGGAAGCAATATGTGCATCTCAAGAGATGCCATCATGGAGTGCATTCAACTTAATAGTCACAGAAGATAATATTCCTGAAAAGGTTGTTGGATTTCTGCCAGTGCTTCCACATCCAGTTACTGACCATGAGACAGCAATGCAGCAATACAGCAATGCATAACTTATTGAATGTGCAGAATCAACTTGGCCAGAGTTACCTACCTGTGTTTTGTGATGGAGGCGTTTGTCACATTGCCCGCGAAATCCAGTTTCATCATCCAGAAAAATTTGGAAACCTTGTCATTTGCCTTGGATCATTACACATGACTAAGATCTTCCTTGGCTGCATGGGAAAGTATCTGAGAGGCAGCGGAGCTGGCAAAATATGGACAGAAAGTCTTACGTTTGGTGTCAATGTGGTAGAGTCAGTTCTAGATGGAAGACATTATGTCAGATCACTTAAAGGAATGCTCCTCCTCGGAGAAATTATGCAAAGGCTCCAGTGGTGTGAATTTTTCAAGCTATATGGAACCCAACAGTATGCTGATGAGCTTGAAATCCTAAGACGATTGAAGACATGTGTCCACGACAAGCTTCAAGCAGAGAGTCAGAAATTTCTGGCAGATTTTATAAAAGAAGGATCTCGATTGGTTCATGCCTTTGCGGAATTCTGTAAGAAATACAAAGCACAAAGTGAGAATTTCGCTGACTGGGACAATTTTCTGAACGTGGTGTCCTTATTGAAAGATCTCATCAGATCTGACCGTGAAGGAAACTGGACTCTACATCTCCAAACGGTTCAGAGGATTTTGCCATTTTTTGCAGCATTTGATTGCACAAATTATTTACGTTGGTGCTCTGTGTATTTGGAAGATATGCGAAAGCTACACGAAACAGCACCAGAGGTGTACAACAAGTTTGTTGATGGCCAGTGTTTGTAATTAAGCGTACCCCAGGTACATTCAAAGCAGTAGGAGCAGACATGTGCTTGGAACAAACCATTAATAAATCACAGAAGTCCAGTGGTGGTATCATTGGGAGCACAAGAAAAAAACAGTATGTTGCAGAGTGGGAACTAATATTATCATGAAATGTTGGCTGTAAACAATTTGCATCGGGAAATCACTGGCATGGCTGGAAACACATATGAACTATCTTTGAATCATGAGTTCAGCACAAGCCTGACAGAGTCTACAGAACATATCCTCCTGGAAATGATGGATGTCATCTTGTCAAACAGTAACCCATTTGTGATGCCCTGTCAGGAACCCTTGCTGCAAAACATAATGACACATGAAATATTGTCAGTAGATGTAAGAGCAGACTTGTTGCAGATCAATGACAAAGCAACATCGATATATACATGTTTCCGTGAAAGTAGATTTGTCTTGAAATCAGAACCCCTGTTTGCTACGATACATCGCACAACCCTGAAGACGTTTTTATATTCCCATAAAACAAGTACAGGTCCTTCTAAATGTGACAAAGCCAAAGAATATGCAGTAGCTCAGAAAACAATAGACTTGGCACGTGCACGTGGGTACAGCATGGAAACCTTACTCTCACATGATCTTGTTGCTTCGTCAAGTACCCGATTTGACGATGAAGGTCTAATAACAAAGTCGGTGAAGAGCTCACTGGCTCCAGAGTTGGAAAAATCTTTAGCAAAAGAAGGCTATGTACCACCTAGAGATTGGTGGGATTCTAAGACTTCTTACCTTGTGGATGTGATGGCCTGGTTTAGGAGAAATACCACAAAGGGTCTTAAAAAATTTGGTGATCTTTGTAATTGTACAATGGAGAATGCTAAAAAAGTAGCAAATGGTGCTACAAGGATAGACTTTGTATTTGACAGCTATTACGAAACCTCGGTGAAAGACTCTGAGAGAGCCCGTCGTAATCGTCAAAAACCTGTAGATATCAGCAACCTAAGTGTAGACACTCCAATGCCTGTCGATATGAACAGTTTTCTGGGCATCAAAGAGCAACAAGATAAAATTACAAAATCTGCTTCGGCAGCAGGTGATTACAAGGTCTCCTACTCTGTTTCAAGATCTTGAAGTGGTTGTCAGTGGAGTATCAGGACTGTCCGAGACAACCCCATGCCAGTCCATGAAAAATGGAGAAGTTTCTGATGTGACAGACCTGGATGTAGATATTGAGGAAGCCGATGCACGTTTTATTCCCCATGCGATGCATGCCACAAAGTTGGGGACAGCTAGAGTAGTGTTGCTATCATCGGATACAGATGTCCTAGTTCTTGCACTGTACTTTTGGTGTATTCTTCATGCCCATGGTTTGTCAGAAATGTGGATGAGAGCTGGTGTTGGAAACACAATAAGGTATATTCCACTGCATACGCTCGCAGACAAAATACCAGATCTCTGTAAAGTGTTGCCAGCTGCTCACTGTCTAACTGGATGTGATGTCACAAGTAAAGCTGGAACGAAACATGCAGCCATCACATCAGATCCAGGGGCCTATCTGTCACAATTTGGAGAAGTAGTAGGGGGGCCTATCTGACACAGAGATGGAAGTCATGATTTCAAAGGCTGAAGAATGCCTGGTGAATGTGTTGAATAAAGGAACACAGTGTAAAACTTCGGATGAGCTGAGATACTGCCAATATCATAACAGCAAGAAGGCCACACTTGGTCAGCTTGCCCCAATGAGTCGCGGACTGTTTAGGTGGACAGTCACTTGATCCTAAGTATTATGGATTTGAATTGGAAGATGACATGCTTCGTCCCACCAAAAATATCAAGCTTGTCCCAGATAGTCTTGTTCCTAGCTGCAATTGCTCAAAATGTGCAACTATCCGTTGCGTGTGCCGGGCAAATAACCTGAAGTGTTGTCAGTTCTGTAAGTGCCAGCACACCAGCGGTGGCTGCTCGAATCCAACAGGATCATAATATACAATATATGGCAATCTGGTGCATATAATGATGATTGTTTTAGGCATACAACTTGGTAGATTTAACGTCGTGTCCACAGAAGACATTTCGCGGTGATATTTTTTCAAAACTAACATAATGTGATTTAAGGTGTATTGATAAATATATCGTGATTATTTTTTTCTCTGTGAATAGTTGCATTGATAAATATTTTTCTCTTTATTTTCTTCATAAAAAATAACAGTTGTATTGATAAATGTGGCTTAGTTGATGTTTGCTCTGAATTATCGCGTAATATCAATCACATTTATAACTGTTTATTTTGTGTTTGGAATGGGTCTATATATGAAATATATATATATATGCATTTATATATATATATATATATTTCTATATAGTCTATTAAAATTGTGTACCTCATAGAATTAGATATAGGTTGTATGAAAACGGTATTCAGTACTAGTGTCACTTGGTTATTGTATATGTCGTGAATAATGATATAGGCCCTAATGTGCACATAAAACTGATATATTATCAAGTTTTTGTCTTTTTTTAATTTATAGCACAACACTTGTACTCACACAAAAACAATCAAATAATTGTACTCTGTTATCTTACATATGAAGACATAATTGCAAACATGATATTGGTTGCAACGAATTTCAGTTGCCGAATGACGCTAAATTTTGTTAAGGGGGTAATGTAAGATAATATTTAATTTCTTACTCTGTGCAGTAGTTAGCCCTTTATAAATTTTATGGTAGTCTTCTATATAGGATGGCTTTACCTGGAAAAAATATTAATCATCTACTTTGAAGAAAGGGGGGGGGATGTGAACTTTCTAGAACATATAAATACATTTGGCATAAAAAAGACACTTTTTTGGCATTTCAAAGTCATTATTGAAAATTTGCAAGCACACATTCACATAAAAGGACATAATAACAGTACATACAGCCATGTGTAATGGATAGGGTGCTTTGGGGCACTCCTACACTTTTGTTCATACCTATCACACACTATTTAAGAAAATGTGTAAAAATAAAATAAAATATAAATATATGTAAAGATTCAATATCGTGGGAAGCGTCTACGACCGCGAGGCCGCGTCAGATCGCCTTCAGGGTCCGAACTTCCAGTTCTGCGTCTGGAAGTGAAGTGAATCGGGCTTTATGCCACCTTTGTGCACATATAGGCTAAACTGGGCCAGGAGAATCTCCTGAGGATGGTGAGATGATGTGAGATGACACTGTCCTCCAGACACAGGATTCGAAATTCGCGCCCTGGCGGTCTGAGGCCGAGCACCGTGTGTGAGTATATATGCGCTCCCACCTAAAGTGCGACCCAAAATTTCAAGCTGTTGAAAATCACCTATAGTTGTTGAATTTGAGACACAACATTTAGAATTTGACGTCTAAAAAACGATTTCAGCGCTCTAAGGGTTAATGCAGTTGCTGGAAGAGCAAACCATGTGTCTTGACTGCCACCACCCAGCAAACACAAAACATTTTTATAACATTTGTACAATGAAGACGTTGGGCTGCATTCTGACCTCAGAGATTATATCTCTGATACCACACGCTCATTTCGCCGTATGCACGCATGGCGATTGACCAGATTTATCAGCCGTTAGTGAGCGTTACCACGTGATTTTATAACCATTCCTATAACCACGGAACTATTTTGGTGTTCACTTCAACTCATTACTTATCCTTTTTTCAATATATAATTTGATTTTAGAGTTTGTTACAGGTAAGGGCTATTTATTCTGTTTAGTAGTGGATAAATTGAACCAGCACAATTCGCATGTCATTCAGTAATTTAAATTTGCCAGTGTTTTGAAGCCGATTGTAAATTCTGTCAGAAAAACGTAAACATGGACCTTCTCACAGCAGCGCGTAGGCAGAAAAAGTAATCCATTGAATGTTTTCTATTTCTATGTGAATATAAACTCATATGTGGCGGAGTAGTGATGTTTTATATTTGCCATATATATTCAGGACACTCAAGCGTGTTTATAAGCCTACAGTTGTTATATCAACAAAACTGCTCAAAATGAGCAGTTTTTTTCAAAACATGGCGTGTGCTTACAGAGAGAGAGCGGGGTTGACCTGAGCGACATCTATGTGTGGAGAATGGTTGGGCTGACGTTGTACAAATGTTATAAAAATGTTTTGTGTTTGCTGGGTAACTAACAATAATCAAGATGTCATAACTACCGATAGCCACACATTGGGTCAGCTAAAATGATATGCTGACCCAATGCTGGCATAATGCTGGGCCAGCATCGTAGACGGTCGACTAGCATTAAACCACCATAGGGTCACCGTCTCCAAGCCATGCACTTTCCAAGTAAGTAGCTACTGCCTTTTGACCTTGTACAAGAGACCAAACCTTATATGGTGTTATTAAAAAACGACATGGCTACATTTGTAAATGCTATTCTAGCACTCACACATATGGGGATCTGGGAGCTTGTACCTATATTCTTTCATAGGTTTACTGAATGATGTTCCAAGTGAGAGGTTCTTAATCAATTACATTATTTTACATTGTATGCCGTTCTATCCAATCGGATCACCCGGTGGACACACTCTTTTATTTGTCTGCCTATCATTCGGGCTATCGTTTAGGTCAGTCAAGAAAAAAACAGACCAAACCAGATTAATTAGGTGTACTGAGATTGCTGCCGATCGAGCTAATCCATATCGTGGACAGCATCAGCTGCTGATATGGATCCCCTGAGTGTTGTTCAGTTTGGATCCCAAATTGATTTACAAAATCAGACATTTTGTTTTTTTCTCAAACCGTTATTAGATCAGTGACTGGAGTTGTTACAACTGGTGGTAAACCCTCCGACGTTTCCACAACATTGATCCTCCACATGTTCACTGGGGGCGAAATGTAATATGACAACAGCAAATGAGCACTTCCACACACGCCTCTAGCGCCTGTTACTTCTCTGAGATTCCCCCGGTATGTGGTCAGTAAATGGGTGACCTTGATTTTCCCGCCACTATTATTGTCCCTGTCAGCAATCGTCTGCTGAGATCCACCATCTTGGCTCTGACCTTGATCTGCTCTCAGTGATCGTCTGCCACCATCCACCATGTGGGTCCTGACCTTGACCTGCTGTCAGTGATAGTCTGCGGCGACCCGCCATCTTTGCTCTGTTCTAAATCAGCGCAAAATGTGATATTCAATGTATTTTAGTTTTCGCTACCATGACACTATATTGCAATTTAAACTGACCTTTGAGGAAATTAAAGGAAGTAGTCCACTATGTACGAACAGCTGGGCACATCTGTTCCCAGAAAGCACCACATTGATTACAGTGATAAAGGCAACTGGTGTAAAATTAATACCAGAAACATACATAGGGTGGTCTATAGCTTTAAATGATACCTTTCCAGAATAGCTTAACAATAGTGTATTTTATGATTGAACACACTTTTTAATCATTTCAACTTTCATTTCACACTATACCTCAACGAAAAAATGACTAAATGACTAGAAACAAATCGCGTCTTCTAAAGTCGTTAGCGTCGGCTGACGCAGCACCCACCCAGCACCCCATCCCCAAGTGGAATTTCACAGTAGCTTGGAACCTTTGAGTGATGACGAAAAGCACAGTGAAAGATTTAAGTCATAATAGGAAAAGAAAAATTCGAAAAAGTATGTCAATACAATGTATTCAGCTATTACACAGTCAATGTGGAAAATTAGAAGTCTGTTTAGTTTAATATAATCACCATCTCCAGGCTATGACATGATCTGCACGTGTAGCCCCCCAGCAAACAGGAGATGTTGACCCAGTGCTGGGTTAATGTTGGCCCGCCGTCTGCATTGGGTTACCGTCTCCTGTTTGCTGGGAAGTGGTAGGGCATCCATCTCCGGGTACATGTTATGACACCACCATCATCTTATTCTCCTTCTTCATCACTGGTACATGTAAGGAATCCTTGCTAAGTGCTACGGTTGCTCCACGTTCTGTTCGATATGGGTTGACCTTGTCAATGTCCGTCACCTCATCATCGTATCCTCGTCATTTTACAGGTATTTGCTCAGTCATATTATTGTATCCTCTAATGTGGATCAAATGTTTTATTTCTGCATTTTAATATTTTATAATAATAGTTTAGGTTTTCAAAAGTATACTAAGAAAACAATTTTATTGTGATACCTTGTGAATAGCCCTACTCAACTCAAATGTTTTCAAAAGATAAACGGCTTAACCCTTTCGTCAAAATTTGACGTCTAAAGTCGATTCCCGCACTGAAAGAGTTAAATAAGTATAATGACAGTATCCACAGGTATTCAAATGAAGCGGAAACAGCTAACTAAGACATTTATGATGATTTCAAATTGAAAAATAAACCTGCATGGTTTATACAAACATTTTCAGCGCTTTAAATGTTAACAAACATCACTAGACGACCATGCAATGTGTATGGACATGTAACTGTTGCTTTGAGATGCAGCCCTTCACAACACGAGCTGCACGTGTTGGTGGCGTTACCGTCTCCACCATGTCCACCTCCAGGTACATGTTATGACTGCACCGTCATCATCATCTTCTTTTTAGGGGGGCACCATTTAATCTCCAGGGGGAGGGCTAGAGTGTTTTTGAAATAAATAATTTCGGACAGACTATGCATGAAATAAATAAATAAATTTACTTTGAGAACTGTTCTATATAAACATGTAACACCATTTCAAATTTCCAGCGCACCTCCGAGCCGGGTTGAAATAAAAAAAATTGTCCGCGACAAAAACTCCAGACTCCCCCCCCCCCCCCTGGATATTGAATAGTGCCCCCCTAACCGTTGTGCTGTTGAATTGTTTGTGAGTTTTTTTCATTTATTTGAAGCTGGAATTGCTAACGAAATTTCCAGCTCAAAATGAATGAAAAATATTATTATTTGTAAAAAACAGACTTCTCCCAAATGGAATTATTTGATTAACTGAGCATCCACCACAAGATAGGATAGGCCCTACATATTTTAGTGGTATTTTATTTTAGACTGAAATTTGCTTGAAAACCTATATGTACAGGCAGCACAAGGGTTAATCACTGATACAAGTAAGAAATCCTTGCTACATAATTGTTAAGACTATATAGTCAATGAGCTTAATTAACCCATACTTACCCCTGAATTGTTCAAATTGTTCCACAAGCACCAAATTTGGACCATTTATGGGTAAGGCTATACCCTTGTGATTTTTTCGCGGGAGCCAAGCTGAGCTCTCGCCATGGCCTTCGTATTGGATAAATTCAAGATGGCCGCCATTCCTAACAGGTCCATGCTATAACTTGTAAACTAATAGTCGTAAAGATACATTTAATACCATTTTTCTATGATGTGTTTTCGATCATGAAGAATCTATTAATCAAAAGTTGATTTGAGAACTAATGAGCGTGTAAATATATTTAAAAATAAAAATCCTTATCTCAGGTTGGGCAGATTTTATCAATGTCCGTCTGTAATACTTTTGTCACCTCATCGTCATATGCGCATCATTTTCCACGTGTATGCACCATTTGGTGAATCACAAACATCATCTCCTTGCTCGACCCTGTTCCATTTGTTTCCTAAATAGTTTGTCATGTTTGTATCGTAAGCGGGCTTACTTTTTCAAAGCTAAGTAGATGTTGACGCGTGATGGTGAGATTGCGAATCACACAATTATTATGAACAGAATCATAAGAAAACAATTTTATTACGATAGCTTGGGAATAGCTCTAAGCTCAATTCTGCGATTGGTAACACAAGTGTTTTTTTAAATAAATGGCTTAATATTATTTTTTCTTTTCAATCACCAGTGATGCCTAATTTTGCGGGTTGAATGTAGACTATTCTCAGGCTGGTTTACGTTTTATATCGAATGAACAAAAAGTAAATTAATGCCACCTTTGTGCACATATATATATGAGCTATGTGGGTATAGTTTTCCTCTGCCTCAATGAAGGTGTTTCTCAAACCAGAATACACGAGACGTTGACCGAATGCTGGGCCGTCGTCGGAGACGGCGGCCCAGCATTCAAACAACATTTGGTCAATGTCTCGTGTTTGCTGGGATCCCGCTCAAAACACGTCCGGGGAGGAGGGGGGGGGGGACATGGAAGCACACGTGTAGATGGGGACCGGGGATCAACCTGGGGCATTACCCGGATACCTGACTGCTTCCCGGGCGAAACTATTCCCTAGTCAGCCATCCTGCCTGTAAAAACCCATCCAGGTCCTGTGTCAGGAATGTGTGTGGATTCAGCAAAGGTTGGAAGTTTGCTGGCCAAGAGCTGCAGTGTATCCTCGTGAGTGTGTAATGAATGGATTAATGCATGAATGAACAAATAAATTAATGAATGAAGGGATGAATGAATGAATGATGGACGGAAAGAAGAAAGGAATGAAAAAGGAAGGAAAAAAGGAAGGATGGCGATGGAGGGAGAACGTTAGCAAGCGAGTGGGCGAGCCAGCATGCATACATACAGGCATGCAAAAAATAAATACATGAATGAATGAATGAATGAATGAATGAATGAATGAATGAATGAATGAATGAATGAATGAATGAATGAATGAATGAATGAATAAATGAATGAATTAATGAATGAATGAATGAATGAATGAATGAATGAATGAATGCATACATACAGGCATGCAAAAAATCGGGTGCCAGTCACTTCGACACAAACAATTTCGACACAGTGCCATTTCGACACAGAAACGTGTTTTTGTCCAAAAATGTAGGAGTCATTTCGACACAGGTTTGGACGTTTCGACACACTTTTTGAAAATGTCATTTTTGTGTTTCCATCCAGGCTGACATTCCGTGGACTTTGTCTTAGTTGATTTTAAAATTTCACAAACCCATCTAATTTGCATAAATTAACATAAATTAACATATTTAAAGCTACTAATCTTAAAAATGCTCTATTTTTTCAAGCAAGTAAATCACAGAGGTGTTTCGGGTGTCTATACCCATGTTTTTCACCTCATGGGAGTCGTTTCACTACATTTTGAGGACCACTGAACAACCTAATTTGCATAAATTAACATAAATTAACATAGTTGAAGCATAAAAAATATATAAAATGTTCTAACTTTTCAACCAAGTCACCCACAGAGGTGTTCTTGGTGTCGATACTCAGGTTTTTCACCCCATGGAAGTCGTTTAACTAACTTTTAAAGACCACAGGTCAACCTAATTTGCATAAATTAACATAAATTAACATATTTCAACCCGAAAAACTATAAAATGCTCTAACTTTTCAACCTAGTAACACACAGAGGTGTTTTTGGTGTGTACACTAAGGTTTTTCACCCCATGGAAGTCGTTTCACTAGCTTTTGAAGACCACAGGACAACCTAAATTAACATAAATTAACATATTTTAAGCAAAAAAACTACAAAATGCTCTAACTTTTCAACCAAGTCACCCACAGAGGTGTTTTTGGTGTCTACACTAAGGTATTTCACCTCATGTAAGTCGTTTCACTAACTTTTAAAGACCACAGAACAACCTAATTTGCAAAAATTAACACAAATTAACATATTTTAAGCCAAAAAATATAAAATCACCCCATGGAAGTCGTTTCACTAGCTTTTGAAGACCACAGGACAACCTAAATTAACCACAGAGGTGTTTTTGGTGTCTACACTAAGGTTTTTCACCTCGTGTAAGCCGTTTCACTAACTTTTAAAGACCACAGAACAACCTAATTTGCAAAAATTAACATAAATTAACATATTTTAAGCCAAAAATATAAAATCACCCCATGGAAGTCGTTTCACTAGCTTTTAAGGACCACAGGACAACCTAAATTACCATAAATTAACATATTTTAAGCAAAAAAACTACAAAATGCTCTAACTTTTCAACCAAGTCACCCACAGAGGTGTTTTTGGTGTCTACACTAAGGTTTTTCACCTCATGTAAGTCGTTTCACTAACTTTTAAAGACCACAGAACAACCTAATTTGCAAAAATTACCATAAATTAACATATTTTAAGCCAAAAAATATAAAATCCTCTACAACCAAGTCACCCACCGAGGTGTTTTCGGTGTCTATACTAAGGTTTTTCACTCCATAGAAGTCGTTTCACTAACTTTTGAAGACCACAGGACAACCTAATTTGCATGAATCAACATAAAATAACATATTTTAAGCAAATGTCAGGCAATATTATCCATGCATAGGCCTACTATAATATAATTAATTTAATATAGCTTTAATAATAGTTTATTTTTGTAGCTGATCAAGTGCTTGTTTGACACTCACATTCATGCTGATTGCAGACCGATGACATTGATGACAGAATGTGTCTGCTGGAGATCAAGGGGGCAATTTTTTTACCTATGACTTGACACAAACAATTAAGGTGTACATTATTGAATAACTGTCTTACGTTTAATCTTTTCTTTCAAACGTTGCACAATCGATTGCACAGGTATTGCTTATAATAGAAGTTTATGATTACATGTCATAGGATTATGTGGGAAAGTGCTGAGATATACGTAGGGTGAAGTATAATTGGGTCCTTTAGTTAGACTACGGGCATGACAAGCTGTTGTGCACATAAATGTATTGACGTAATTAAAATAAATTAAGCCTGTCCAGGGCAGACCATCTAGGCCAACAGCCTTAGCCCTATTCTGTGAAACTCAATGACCTCGACCTCCTTTGTTTTCACCGAGCTGGCTAATACAATGAAGTATGGGGGCGGGTTCTTATATAACTTTGTTTTCACGGAGTGACGTCACTGCGTTTCACAGAATGAAGTATGAGGGAGGGGGTGTTATATAACCTTGTTTTCACCGAGTGACGTCACTGCGTCTCACATAATTGTTTTGGCCTTACGTAATGTTAATTTATGCAATTTAGGTTGGTATGTTTTCCTCAAAAGTTAGTGAAACGACTTCCACGGGCTGAAAACCCTGAGTATAGACACTAAAAACACATCGGTGGGTGACTTGGTTGAAAAGTTAGAGGATTTTATATTTTTTAGCTTGAAATATGTTAATTTATTTAAATTTATGCAAATTAGGTTGCCCTGTGGTCTTTAAAAGTTAGTGAAACGACTTCCCTGAGGTGAAAACCATGAGTATAACGTTAGACACCAAAAACACCTCGGTGTGTGACTTGGTTGAAAAGTTAGAGCATTTTATAGTTTCTGGCTTAAAATATGTTAATTTATGCAAATTAGGTTGTCCTGTGGTCTTCAAAAATTAAGTGAAACGACTTCCATGGGATGAGAAACCTTAGTATAGACACCAAAACACCTCTGTGGGTGACTTGGTTGAAAAGTTAGAGCATTTTATATTTTTTTGCTTGAAATATTTTAATTTATGTTAATTTATGCAAATTAGGTTGACCTGTGGTCTTCAAAAGTTAGTGAAACGACTTCCATGGGGTGAAAAACCTTAGTGTAGACACCCAAAACATTTTTGTGGGTCACTTGGTAGAAAGGTTAGAACTTTTTATATTTTTTTGCTTAAAATATATTAATTTATGTTAATTTATGCAAATAAGGTTGTGATGTGGTCTTCAAAATTAGTGAAACGACTTCCATGGGGTGAAAACCTGGGTGTAGACACCAAAAACACCGTTATTGGTGATTTTGTCGAAAAGTTGTAGCATTTTATATTTTTTCGGCTTGAATTATGTTAATTTATGGTAATTTATGCAAATGAGGTTGCTCTGAGGTCTTCAAAAGTTAGTGGAACGACTTCCATGGGCTGAACAACCTTAGTATAGACACCGAAAACACCTCGGTGGGTGACTTGGTTGAAAAGTCAGATGATTTTATATTTTTCGGCTTAAAATATGTTAATTTATGTTAATTTATGCAAATTAGGTTGTCCTGTGGTCTTCAAAAGTTAGTGAAACGACTTCCATGGGGTGAAAAACCTTAGTATAGACACCAAAAACACCTCGGTGGGTGACTTGGTTGAAAAGTTAGAGCATTATATATTTTTTTGCTTAAAATATGTTAATTTATGTTAATTTATGCAAATTGGGCTGTCCTGTGGTATTCAAAAGTTAGTGAAACGACTTCCATGGGGTGAAAAACATGGGTGTAGACACCTATGTGAGTGATTTTGGCGAGAAGTTAGAACATTTTGTATGCTTTTGACCTGGCATATGCGCATTTTTAGCGATAATTATGTTAATTTATGCTAATTTATGCAAATTAGATAAATTTATGGAATTTTTTAATCAACTAAGACAAAGTCCATGTAATGAAACCCCATAAATAAACACAAATATGCATTTGTGAGAAAGTGTGTCGAAACGTCCAAAGCTGTGTCGAAATGACTCACTTTTTGGAGTGTTTCTGTGTCGAAGTGTCTCTTCTGTGTCGAAATGGCACTGTGTCGAAATTGCACTGTGTCGAAATGACTGGCATCCAAAAAATCAATCAATAAATACATGAATGAATGAATGAATGAATGAATGAATGAATGAATGAATGAATGAATGAATGAATGAATGAATGAATGAATGAATGAATGAATGAATGAATGAATGAATGAATGAATGAATTAATGAATAAATGAATAAATAAATATCTTCAGAATGTGAGATACAACAACAAAAACGAGGCATTTTATTTCAGTATACAATGTATATCACTAACAGCCAAAAGGTACTGCCGTAAATTAATTTTATAATTGGGAAAATTAGATGAAATATTAATTTTGGATTTCATATTATTCCAAATCTTAACACCTGAATATCGTACCGTTCTATAAACCATTTTTAAATTACAAATCGGTATATGTAGGTTTGAAGATGTTCGTGTAGGGTATGTATGGATTTGACTGTTCGTTGTGAACATAGACGAAAATAATTCGGGAAGCGTATTGTTCTCAAATTTATGCATAAATATATGCACCTTCAGAATATATAATTTTGAAAGTGTTAGAATTTTCATATCTTTAAATAAATCTGAAGTGTGAGCAATATAACATGAAAAGGTAATTAATGTTATGACTTTTTTTTGTAGTCTAAATAGTGGTAATAAATATTTGTCAAATGTGTTGCCCCACACCTCTATGCAATACGAGATGTAGGGCAACACAAATGAATTGTATAATGTTACAAGTGTTGATCTATTCAACAAAGTCCTAGCCTTGCAGATGATACCAATACTTTTAGAGAGTTTGCCTCTTATATATTTTATATGTTCTGACCAATTTAATTTTCTATCTATATATACACCAAGGAATACAGTTGAATGTACTCTGTCAATTGGAATATTATTAATTTTAATGTCTTGATTTATTTCATTATATTTGTGTATGCTATGATTTCCTGCGGCAAATATCATGAAATGTGTCTTTTTTGTGTTTAAAGATAGTCGATTAACTTCTAGCCACATTACAATTTTAGACAACTCCAAATTCATTTGTTTTACTAAATCGTCAATGTTTTTACCTTGTAGAAATATATTGGTATCATCTGCGAAGAGAATAGTAAATAGCAATGTAGATATGTTGGACAAATCATTTATGTATATAAGAAAAAGTAGAGGTCCTAAGATAGACCCTTGTGGTACTCCACATGTGATATTTGAGTAGCTGGAATTAACATCATCAAAACACACAAATTGACTTCTATTGTTTAAATGTATCCAGTCTAAAGCCACTCCTCTGATACCGTAATGGTTTAATTTAGAAAATAAAATGTTGTGGTTTATATTATCGAAAGCTTTACTGAAGTCCAAAAACACGCCCAAAACAATTTCTTTTTCATCAATTGCCTTTGCAATTTTATCAACAAGGTATATTAACGCTATGTTTGTACACTGTTGAGAGCGGACGCCAAACTGAAACTTATTTAATAATTTGTGTTGATTTATAAAACTTATTAACCTGCTATACATCAATCTTTCCAAAATTTAGAGAACACTGGCAAGATTGATATTGGAAGATAGTTATTACCCATCATATTATTGTCGTTTTTATACAGAGGAATGACTTTTGCTATTTTCATTTCTTTAGGAAATATTCCTTTTGAAAATGACAGGCTAATTACATGCAATAAAACGTTTATACAATTAGAATATGTTTTTTAACAATATTAATTGAAATACCATCCCATCCTTGAGCATTTGATGATTTCAAAGATGAAATTAATTTAACCAACGCATCACTTGTTACTTGATTAAGGAACAACGATTTTTTTTATTTTGAGTAGGAATGAATCTATAACTATACGACTGGCCAATTAACTATTTCAAACCAAGTAATGATATATGTTATCACGCTACATATGGTATATAAATAACCGTACGTGGACGTACCTCTAATTGATGTGATTATGCCGAATTGAATTAGAAAAAAACGACTGGCCTCATATTTTGATTTAAAACACGATATTAAGACCCTGGAGATTAAACATTATAAAATTGTAGCTATTTTTTGCTAAAATGAGAGGCCTCTTTTGGGTGAAAAATGTATAAAATGCCGAGACACGCAAAATCCTGGGGTTAAAAGTGTCATGCAAATCCATTCATTACTCGTAAGTCATCCTGTGGACAAGAAGACAAACCAACACGACAAAAAAGTAGCCTCATTTGGCGGAGGTAATAACACACCAGCACTTTAATTTGCATTTTACAAAAAGTCGATATTAAATAGCAGAACGCCTATATCCAGATATATTCGTATGTGTAGATTATCTTATCCACATAATACAACATTATATCAATGTCTCTCTCGTAATATTTTAATCTGTAAATAGTATCATGTTACTGTCAGACGGCTATTGCATGCAGACATATTCTGTTAAGGTACAAAGCAATGAAACAGGGACAATATTTCAATAGTGTTATTTGGTAATTATCATGATTACCGGGCCATAAGGATATATTATATCCCTATGGCCCAGCAATCATGATAATAACCAAAAAACATACTTAGGGTGGTCTATAGCTTTAAATGATACCTTTCCAGAATAGCTTAACAATAGTGTATCCAAATGATGATTTATAATTCAGCGTTTCAAGGGTTAATTACAGTATAATATTATTATACTTGCATTAACCCTTGCGCTGAATTAGAAATCATCTTCCCAGCAAACATGAGGCATCCACCCAATGCTGTTTCAATGTTGGGCCAGCGTCGAAGACGGCGGTCCAACATTGAAACAGCCTTGGGTGAATGCCTCGTGTTTGCTGGGATATAACTCAATATACCAGAAAATATTTTCGTTTTGTCTTATACCACATTTTAACCCTCTAACCGCCAAATTATTCAATTTGAATTTATTTATTTTATTATTATTTTATTTATTTTATTATTCAGATTTGACAAAATGGAGGTCAACTCTTTTCAAATCTTGCTGGTTGATGTCACATTTTATCTTTAACATATTTAAAATGTGGTACTTAATGTGCTAATAAAAAATGAAAACCCGAATATATGCGGCACCGGCGGTTAAGGGGTTAAATGTGTTCAGTCAATGCTGTTAACCCTTTGCTCACCAGGTTATCTTACTTAAATTTTCATCCACTTTAAGTCGTGTCTCACTACCGCGCCCCACAACTTCATGAACTTCAAATGGGTGAACATTACTCACATTGTTTAATTTGAGGCCAAACATTTGCAAATCTTGATGTTTAAACCATCATTTCAATCCCAATAACAGTGATTTAAACGGCTAATAAAATGAATTGAAAACGACTATATTAGGTATAAGGTTTAAACGTCTAATCGCTTGCGTGCAGATTATTGTAATGTGATCATGTTGTTGGCAAATGACAAGGATTTGGACGTAATATATCGTGCAACAGCATGCTGTATAGCACGCTAGAATTAGTCAACCATTTTAATGTGTGGGTTGCGGTAGCGATAAACAGCTTCAAGTGGGTGACAATTGCAACTATTACTCACCAAAATGCAGAGTTATTCAGAGTTATCATGAATACAGTTCTGGAAACCTTCTCACATACACCATCAAAAAACCTGATCACACGGCCACAAAACCTGATCACACAGCCACAAAACCTGATCACACAGCCATAAAACATAATCACACGGCCACAACACCTGATCACACAGCCACAAAACCTGATCACACAGCCACAAAACCTGATCATACAGCCATAAAACCTGATCACACGGCCACAAAACCTGATCACACAGCAACAAAACCTGATCACACAGCCACAAAACCTGATCACACAGCCACAAAACCTAATCACACAGCCACAAAACCTGATCACACAGCCACAAAACCTGATCACACAGCCAGAAAAAGTGATCACACAGCCACAAAAACTGATCACACAGTCTCAAAAACTGATCAAACAGCCACAAAAACTGATCACACAGCCACAAAAACTGATCACACAGCCACAAACCCTGATCACAGAGCCACAAAACCTGATCACACAGCCACAAAAAATGATCACACAGTCACAAAACCTGATCACACAGCCACAAAACTTGATCACACAGCCACAAAAACTGATCACACAGCCACAAAAACTGATCACACAGCCACAAACCGTGATCACACCGCCACAAAACCTGATCACACAGCCAGAAAAACTGATCACACAGCCAGAAAAACTGATTACACAGCCACAAAACCTGATCACACAGCCATAAAACCTGATCACACAGCCACTAAACCTAATCACACAGCCACTAAGCTTGTTGCTGACATAATTTGAAATACCATAAGTCTCATGCTTGGGTTCTAAGGCCGGTCTAAATCTAAATGTTTCAAAAAAGATATAGCGTTCCCGTCCATCTTCATGATTATTTTGTCATGTTGATTTTAGCTATGTATGTCTGCTTCATGGCCAACATATCTAGGTTTCGTGTAGGTCACCTTGAAGGTAAGAAAGGCTACATTTTTATCTGTGCCATGCCCAACGGTCAGACAAACAATTAGCCAAAACTTTGCTGAACTGGTTGCCAGAACAAATTCCTTTTTGTTGTTGTTGTTTTCGATGACACAAAATGATGACAGTCGATCTTCCTAGAAGGTAATTAGAAATAAAGCTCCAACGTAAAGAGATTATAACTAAATTTACACCGAAATATATATTTATTTATTTATTTTTAAACACAGGTGGACTTTTTATCTAAAAAAACACTGGGCCCGTTCATTCATTCATTCATTCATTCATTCATTCATTCATTCATTCATTCATTCATTCATTCATTCATTCATTCATTCATTCATTCATTCATTCATTCATCCATTCATTCATTTATTCATTCATTCATTCATTCATTCATTCATTCATTCATTTATGTATTTATTCATTCATTCATTTATTCATTCATTCATTCATTCATTCATTCATTCATTCATTCATTCATTCATTCACTCATTCATTCATTCATTCATTCATTCATTCATTCATTCATTCATTCATTCATTCATTCATTCATTCATTCATTCATTCATTCATTCATTCATTTATTCATTCATTCATTCATTCATTCATTCATTCATTCATTCATTCATTCATTCATTCATTCATTCATTCATGCACACATACATGCACACATTCATTCATGCACGCATACATGCATACATGCATTCATTCATTCATTCATTCATTCATTCATTCATTTATTCATTCATTCATTAATTCATTTATTCATTCATTCATTCATTCATTCATTCATTCATTCATTCATTCATCTATTCGTTCATTCATTCATTCATTCATTCATTTATTCATTCCTTCATCATTCATTCATTTATTCATTCATTCATTCATTTATTCATTCATTCATTCATTCATTCATTCATTCATTCATTCATCCATTCATTCATTTATTAATAATTTTATCACTCACACACTCGCCCATTTATTGTTTCATTCATTTATTTTTGTATGCATTAATTCATTATTCTTTATACAAACACTACCCGTCGGGTCATCGTTGAATAAATCTATTTGACACTAACACAATAACGCCATTACCATGATTACACAGTTACATCATATCATAGAATTGTGCCAAGGCTCGTGCACGATATACTAGTGAGAGCCCACATGTGGTTAATACTGCCTGTGTCATTTGGGTGATTACACTGTTATCGTACCTCCCAGGAAGCCTCTAATCATAACTAATGATGAGAAGATGAATGGGCTCCATAAACTGGGCCATTCTGTATCCTGGTGACTACAACACTGTTCTGCAAAGCCAAAAGGCAGTATCTGCTTACTTTGCACCAGAACGTACCAGCAGCCGGTATGGTGGCCGACCCCGATTGCGCATTCGTAGTGCAAGAGCATTAGTGAAAAAACACAGGAACCTGGAATAAAATTGGAGAAAGCTGATTTTCTCAGGAATGATACTTGGGAATCTCCCCAGACGAATTCCGAAGAGGCCCCAAAAATCTCCCTTGTGCATTTTTTTAATTCAAGATGGCCGCCACCATGTAACGCCATTTTCGAAAAACAGGGGTGTACCCTAATTCATCACCTTTGTAGTTAGAAAAAAACATATTTTGGTGTCTCTACTTATGTTTTGAGGCACAAAGAGTTGATCCAGATGATCAGAAATTATATCAGCACTTTTCTCAATACAAAAAATTCAATATGGCCGCCATATTGTTCTGATTATGTTAAGCGATCTCTTAAAAAAACACACGAAAATATGAGATATCTATCTCGTTGTTGAACCTAAAATGTATTTTTTTGGCCAAACCCATGGAATCTAGCACTTATTTAGATCACCATTATTTTATTATATTGAATTTATCAACATAAATCCCACATAGTAGTTAATTAAGAACAACACCAGGTAACGCCATTTTTTTTTAAAGGGGTATACCCCAATTCCTCACTTTTGAAGGTAAAACAATGATTTTGGTGTCTCTACCTATGTTTTAAAGAACAAGGAGGTTATCCAGATGATCAGAAATAATATCAGTACTTTTCTTAATACCACAAATTCAAGATGGCCGCCATAATATTTTGTTAAGCGATCTCTTAAAAAAACACGAAAATATGCGATAACTATCTCGTTGTTGAAACTAAAATGTAATTTTTTAGCCGAACCCATGGAGTCTTGAACTTTTTTAGATGACCATATTTTATTATATTGAGTTTATCGACATGAATCTCACATGGTAGTTAATTCTACCATGGTTGGTGACGCTTTGGAATGTTTTCGAACTGCTTTCCCACTAGAAATGTAGATTGAGATTTGTCAACTTAACAAATTAATCTCCGGTAAATAATGAAATTATTGCGTTTCAATCATCTGAGCTGTCACAGTTTCTACATGTTTGGCCAATACAAAAAGAGCACATCGTTGTACAATATAGTCGAGATTTGTGAGATCCCCCACCCCCCCCCCCTCCCCCCGCCCCCCTTGAACAACCCTCTCTGCACCAGCTATTCACTCTTTTTAGAACTCTTTCTGGAGCGACTACTCTTTCAGTTTGCGTTGGTGACAAACGACCATGAGATAAAATCCGTTCCCAGACTGTAGATTCCACACCCTCTTGTACAGCAGAATATGCTCTGTATCATAATGGAGTTTAAAGACGAGGCATTCATCCAATGCTGTTTTAATATTGGCTGACCGTCTTCGACGCTGGCCCAAAAAATAAACAGAATTGGATTAATGCCCTGTGTTGGCTGGGGCAGTAGGTGACGTTGAGGGGAGGCTTTCTAGCAAAAATCAATTACAAGATAAGGACTTGCGCCTCACACGCATCTTTGATAATCGTCCTGTAACAATGCTCTTTTAAATACTTACTTTTGTCCATGATTTGCGAATGTCAATATGTTTAATATCATGAAATATATCATTTAAATATCAAGATATTACATTTTAAATATTAGGATTTATATATTTCGTAATGAAGTTATGGCATTGTATGGTGTTGTAATGAGATGATTTTACATCAGAATATCGGAATATGACATTAAATTAATTGATGTCACAGTTTATCGTCAGGATATGATCTTTTTATGTCACGATAATATGAGGAAAAGACACATTACATCATGATATGGTTTTGTAATGTCCAAATATTGCTCTTTATAATAGTAAGATGACGTTATGATGTCTGGATACAGCTTTATAAATGCAGGATATGGTGGTTAAGCATCACGGTATGGTATTAAAGTGACAGGATCTTTTAGTGTATTGTATTGTCAGTAGTGTAAGAGGAAATGAAAGTAAGAGAGGGCAAGACCACATGCTGCTCAAAGAGCATGTGTCTTAACCCTATCTTACTTTCCATTTTGTTGTTGGCAGTTTTGGTGTACCGGTATTTGAGCAATGTAGAGGCCTTTACTTACTGAATTATATTGCGATATATATGTTGAACTGACATGTGCCATTCTGATATTGGAATGTTTTATGGCGATTCTGTATTACCATATGGTAACGTGCGTCTCTCAATATAATGTTATTGAAATGGTATACCTTGACATGACAATATAATATTCTGACATTAAAATGCCATATCCAGGCTTTAAAGTGACATATCCTGACATTCTATGGTCACATTAAAATATTGTAGTGTCTTATCCAGTCATTATAATGTCACATTAGAATGCCGCCAAGCCCGCTATATCTTGATTTGATAATGTCATATCCTATCATAAAAAATGGAATATCTTGACATTCAAATCTTGTTGTGTGATATAAAAGGACAAAATTATAATACCATCTCATGCCGTTAAAGTGTCATATTCTGATAACTTACAATCGAATATCCTGGCATAAATATGCCAGATTCTGACTTCGAGCTGTTTTTTTATGTTTTTTCTATTTTAATGTCATAATCCGACAAGTCCATTATACAATATTCGATATTAAATAGCATGTTTGTCATTATAATGACACATCATCACATTACAATGTTATATTGTGACCTCAATGTGTCATTTCATCAATGTATAAAGTCATATCATAATATTCAAGTACCATATCCTAATATTCAAATGTCATATCCTGACTTTAAAATGTCATAGTGATGTTAAAATGATATATCACAAAATTGTAATGCATTTCGTGATAATATGATGCAATATCGTTTCATTTTAATACAGCAACGTGATGCTTAGCCACTATATAATGCCTTTATAAAGCTGTATTGAGCCATCATAACGTGATTTTGCTATATTAAACACCAATGTTTGGACATTATATTACATATCATGATATTAAAGTGTCTTATCCTGATATCATATTCATATATCCTGACATAAAACTATCATATCCTGACGTTAAACTGTCACATCCTCTAATTTGATGTCATATTCTGACATTTCAATGTAATATCACATTGCAATATCATACAATGGCATATATTTATTACGTAATACACTAATAATCAAATAAAATATCTGAATATTCTAATCTATAATCCAAGGTATTTATTGACCGAATACATAGGCCTATAGATGGCCAAACTCTGCCAGTAAAATGATGTGATTTAAAACATTTTCTTATTTAGTAGTACATGTAAATAACCAACAGTCTCGTAGGACACGTGTTCAAGCTGGTGTAATATTGTACTTAGCTCTGTTATTATGTACATTCACACAAAATTAGCTAATATTCAAATCCTAGCATAATCACAACTAATACCTAACCAAAATCGAAAAACATTTTATATAGGCCTACTATATAAAATACCTACATTGGAATTAATCGCTGGGTTTGAAACTGGAATTTCTTACGCTCCAGCTTCAAATGAATGAAAAATACCTTTATATTTAAAAATGAGACATGTTAGAATTTTTAATCAATGATTTCTGACATGTGATATTTTGTAAATTTGATAAATCCATATCTATATTCCTATATAAAAAAACAGTTGGACATCGCTGAATCGTGGCACCTGCGCTAAAAGAGCTAACCAATATGGCAGCCATGCTGGATTTTGTGTTGATAAGCACATTCTATTAAAAAAATTAGTGATGGAAATATATTCTAGATTCCATGGCTTTGAAAAAAAAGTTTCAACAACATGATGATTATGGCATGTAGGTGATTTTCTGAGGGGGGGGGGACGCTTGACATAATGGTCGCCATCTTAGATTTGTGGAGATAAGAAAAGGAATGATATCATTTCTGATCCTGTTGATGAGCTTTTTGTGCCTTAAGACATGTGTAGAGGCACCAAAATATTTTTTTAAACTACAAAAGTGAGGAATTGGGGTATACTTCTGTTTTTTTTTGGAAAAATTACGTTATATGGTGTTAAAAAACATTAAACTATGTAGAATTTCTGTTGATAAATTCAATATAATAAAATATTGGTGATCTAAATAAGTGCTGGACTCCCTGGGTTTAGACAAAAAATACATTTTAGGCTCAACAACGAGATAGTTACATCATATTTTCGTTTTTTTAAGAGTTCGCTCAGCATACTCGGTATATCAATATGGCGGCCATCTTGGATTTTTGGTATTGAGAAAAGTACTAATATCATTTTTGATCATCTGGATGAGCTGTTTGTGTCCTCAAACATAAGTAGAGACACCTAAATATTTTTTTCTAATTGCAAAAGTGAGGAATTATGGTATACCCCTGTTTTTTTCAAAAATGGCGTTACATGGTGGCGGCCATCTTGAATTAAAAAAAATGCACAAGGGGAATTTTTTGGGCCTCTTCGGAATTCGTCTGGGGAGATGTCCATGTATCATTCCTGAAAAAAATCAGCTTTCTGCAATTTTATTCCAGGTTCAACCCTAATGCTCTTGCACTATCGTATAGACTGGGGCTTGTAACCTGCTGCGAAGCCCAGTGGGGACGTATATTTGTCATCGTGCGTGTGCATATACAGTGCTCTAAACTGTTCAAAGGCATGGAGTGTACAGTGCTGCCTGTGGCACTGTGCACTATAAAAAAAACCTTGAAGTCATTCGAAGTAGGAGTAGGGTAAGGGTATAGCAAGGAATATTCCTTGGGTATAGTAACGGCTTCGGGGGCTTCCTTCTGTCGCGATTTTGCCAAGATTGTGCAGAAAGCGACGTAAAGCAATATTCACTCACTCACTAGCCGGTATGGTCAGCTACGTGTCATATAACCAGAACCCTTAGAGCAATATGAGCCATTTGACTTAACTTTTCAGTCACTTGAAGTTGTATCTCGATACCGCGATCCACAACTTCAAGCGACTAAAATCACCTGAATTTGTGAATTATAATTCGCAACATAATTATTATATCACTGACTCAGATTTGAAATTATACTAAGAATATACTAAGAAAATCTGTTTGCACAAGTGCATGCTTATAGTCTGATATCAAAACTTATCAGCCGACTTTACAATTCACCCCCCTGGTCACACTGGACCTGTTCGTTCGTGTGCCATTTCAACTCCCCACGGAGTCCTGCAGCCATTTCGGTGCATTTGACTTATCGCACACATAGCCACCTCTGTCCTACCTGAGTCAAGTGGAGCATGTGAGGGTAAAGTGTCTTGCCCAAGGACACAGCAATGTCCCAATATCGAAAGGGGGGAAACATGATATTTCTTTGAAAATCTTGCACCAAGCGGGGTTCGAAACCGCATGGCAGGCAGTAGCATTGGTAAAGCGCCACTCTCCAACAATTGCGCCACGTCCCTTCAGTAAAATCAATGAGGTCATCAAATATGAAAAATAAGGCTCTTAAAATCACTCGGTAATGATTAATAACGTTTACCATAATGAGACATATATTATAATATTACGTAAATATTCTCATAAAAAATTCTATGAAATAATATTTGCCATCCACTATCTAACAAAACCCAGTGTGGACGAGACATTGAACCAATGTTGTTTTAATGTTTTAACATTAAAACAACATTGGTTCTACGTTTCGTGTTTGCTGGGAAAAATATCGTGTATCAAGAATGGGACATCCTCTGTTAATGATTCTCATCTTGGTCGCGAAGTGGCGTGTTAATTTTGAGAGTCGTCTCTAAAGCTCACAGATCACTTTAGTGGGGAAAACCCCCTCTTGGAATCTAGCAGATTTAATACAATCGGTCGTTAAGTAATTTCCTTGCGACCTGCAATTATATGTCTCCTGATATGTCGCTGCCGATGGAACCAAAACGGCCTGATTGACAAAGTATAAGACCAATCGATGTCATTCTTGCTGCCAAAACATCAGTATAATGGACAACCATATCATAACTGACAATCTAATTGCGGGATCAGAATGCTTTAAGGGGTGCAAGGGTCAAATTTTCTGCAGTTTTTTTTGTGTGGAGGGAATTTAGTTCACTAATACAGCCAAGTGAGAATTTCCGCAGTTATAATTATTTGGATTTCATAGTGATAAAGATACTCGGAATGCTATCACTATAACCCATCATTTTTTGAAAATATGTGAAAGCGACACAATCAGGCCCAAATCATCATTTTTATTTTAGCTCCTTGAAATGCCCTTAATCAGTTAATATGTCAGCATGTCCATAGACTAGGATTGTCTAAGTTTTTTTTTTAATTTTGGGCTGCGCAAAATATAGGAATAACTGATAAGATTTACGCAATTCTGGTCTATGGACATGTTGACATATTATGGACATTTTGAGAGTGCCAAAATAGAAATGATGATCATTAACAGTTTAATGATTTTTGGACTGATTGTGTCGCTTTAATATTAACTAGATTGCCTGTTCCTGAAGCAGCATGAAGTGAGTTTGGACAGTTGAATTAGAGAGCTGTGCGATAATGGGGGATTTTACCTGATTTGACTGGGTTTTAGCAAATAAATTGCATATTGGCCACTTTTTCCTTCTTACCGGCCGTTTTAAATTGTGTCGGCCCTTTTGAATCTTGTCGGCCCTTTTGAATTATGTTTGGAAAGTGGCTTATTAGTAGAAATTTAACCCTCCGTGTCCCAATTTCACAAGCGGTTGACAATAGGGGATTTTGTTGTACCATAATGGAAACGCTCCTGAGTGGTGTCCTATATATGAGTTTTATACCCGGAGGTCCCACATTTCACTCCATTTTAGCCTCAGCCGCACGGTATTCGAGATATTGCAGTTTTAAATTAGGCAATTTGCTAATGTTATTTCAATGGGATTTTTTCGAACTTTAACCCCGCGGTACTCGCGCACTATTGATTGGATAGCTTAGAAAAGTCATAGCAACCTATTCGGTACCCTAGAATTATTGAGGTCAAATTTCAAGGCGATTGAATAAAGACTGAGGGAGAAATAGGGTGGCCAAAATTAAAACTCAAAATAGCAACAACAATAGTTTGGACGGAGTCATTCGTCCAAACTAATAATTACGATATCGTGAAATTTAAAATTTCGCACGTTAGTCTGTCATCCACTGAGTGCCTGAGGTTATAGTGTTATGTAAATGAAACGGAATGAATCGGGCTTTAGGCCACTTTTGTGCACATACTGGCTAAATTGGGCCAAGAGAACCTCCTGAAGATGGTGAGATGAGTGAGATGACACTGCCCTCCAGACACAGGATTCGAAATTCAAACACTGGAGGTCTGAGGCCGAGCACGCTACCTCTCGGTCACGGAGGCTCCCCTCAAAAATAAGTTTTACGAGTGGATGGGGAAGAAACATTTTTTATTTCTTTCAAACCGCCGAGACCGGGGGACGAGCCCCGAACTCTAGCGCGAAAGGCTAGGGCCCCCGCTCATAGTGTTATGTAGTCATGGTGACATTACAGTTATGTGTGCTACATTTTCTTATTGACGAGTTTCGGTTTTATCATACTCTAAGCAGTATCAACCAGAACTTTTCGACGCATTATTGCGAACATTTTAAAATTCAAAATGACTTTCATTTTCACAGGTTTTTTTTAAGTGACGTATATATCAAATCTGCGTCAGTGATATAATTATAATTATTAGGAATTTAATTTCACAAATCCGGGTAATTTCTAGTCACAACCGAATAAAATTTGAATTAAATGGCTCCTATTGCACTAAAAGGGTTAACATAATTATTGTAATATGTATGTTGGATGAGAAGATACTAGACAAATCTGAATCTAAATCTGAATTTCACTCACTCACTCACTCACTCACTCACTCACTCACTCACTCACTCACTCACTCACTCACTCACTCACTCACTCACTCACTCACTCACTCACTCACTCACTCACTCACTCACTCACTCACTCACTCACTCACTCACTCACTCACTCACTCACTCACTCACTCACTCACTCACTCACTCACTCACTCACTCACTCACTCACTCACTCACTCACTCACTCACTCACTCACTCTCTCACTCACTCACTCACTCACTCACTCACTCACTCACTCACTCACTCACTCACTCACTCACTCACTCACTCACTCACTCACTCACTCACTCACAACTTTTCATTAGTCTGTCAAGTGTAGAAGCAGTTATATACTAGCATGGGTCTGTTTAAGGGGGGGGGGGGGGGTGCCATTAAAAATAAACGGCCAGCGAAGTAAATAGGGTAATATATCCGCTCACATAGCCTGTCTAAAGTGATAAACATATTGACATTTTAGCCTCAGCCGCACGGTATTCGGGATATTGCAGTTTTAAATCCAGCCAATTTGTTAATGTTATTTCAATGGGATTTTTTCAAACTTTAGCCCTCGGTACTCGCACACTATTGATTGGATAGCTTAGAAAAGTCATAGCAACCTATTCGATACCCTAGAATTATTGAGGTCAAATTTCAAGGCGATTGAATAAAGACTGAGGGAGAAATAGGGTGGCAAAAATTAAAACTCAAAATAGCAACAACAATAGTTTGGACGGAGTCATTCGAACTAATAATTTCGATATCGTGCAATTTAAAATTTGGCACGTTAGTCTGTCATCCACTGAGTGCCTGAGGTTATATTGTTATGTAAGTGAAATGAAATGAATCGGGCTTTAGGCTACTTTCGTGCACATACAGGCTAACTTGAACCAGGAGAACCTCCTGAGGATGGTGAGATGAGTGAGATGACACTGCCCTCCAGACACAGGATTCGAAATTAAAACCCTGGAGGTCTGAGGCCGAGCACGCTACCTTTCGGTCACTGAGGCTCCCCTCAATACGAGTGGATGGTGAAGAAACATTTTTTGTTTCTTTCAAACCGCCGAGACCGGGGAACGAACCCCGAACTCTAGCGTGAAAGGCAGCGGTGTTAACCATTACGCTAGGGCCCCCGCCCATAGTGTTATGTAGTCATGGTGACATTACAGTTATGTGTGCTACATTTTCTTATTGACGATTTCGGCTTTATCATACTCTAAGCAGTATCAACCAGAACTTTTCGACGCATTATTGCGAAAATTAAAAAATTCAAAATGACTTTCATTTTGACAGGGTTTTTTTAAGTGACGTATACATCAAATCTGCGATGATATAATTATATTAAGAATTTAATTTCACAAATCCGGGTAATTTTAGTCCCAACCGATTAAAATTTAAATTAAATGGCATATATTGCACTAAAAGGGTTGACATAATTGTAATATGTATGTTGGATTAGAAGATACTAGACAAATCTGAATCTCACTCACTCACTCACTCACTCACTCACTCACTCACTCACTCACTCACTCACTCACTCACTCACTCACTCACTCACTCACTCACTCACTCACTCACTCACTCACTCACTCACTCACTCACTCACTCACTCACTCACTCACTCACTCACTCACTCACTCACTCACTCACTCACTCACTCACTCACTCACTCACTCACTCACTCACCCACTCACTCACTCACTCACTCACAACTTTGCATTAGTCTGTCAAGTGTAGAAGCAGTTATATACTAGCACGGGTCTGTTTACGGGGAAGGTTGCCATTAAAAATAAACGGCCAGACAAGTAAATAGGGCAATATATCCGTTCACAACGCCTGTCTAAAGTGATAAACATATTGACATGAGGTTGTTGACGTTAGAGTTGGCAGACTGCCAGCAGTCGATTTAACAGGTCAGCGAAATCACGTGATAACCTCTTAAACCCAAAAAAGCAAGACTACAGTCAGGCAGTAGTTATAGATTTGCTTATTTTTTCCAAATTATACATAAAATTAATTATTCATATTATAGGCCCATTATAACTAATGTAGTAGTAGTAGTAGTAGTAGTAGTACTTGTAGCAGTAGTAGTAGTAGTAGTTGTAGTAGTAGTAGTAGTAGTAGTAGTAGTAGTTGAAGTTGCAGCGCCACCATCAACACCTGTATTGGCAGTGGCAGTGGCCGTGACAGTGGCAGTGGCAGCAACATGATGTCCAGCAGTATTCATAGTGAACGTTCAAGCCGCAGTCGCAGTCGCAGTCAGTCCCTTCTTTTAATTAAAATCACACCACTCGACAACATCCCCCCCCCCCCCGGTACGGGCCTGTAGATTATATATCAGATTGGTGCTCTTTTATAGATGTGCGGCAACTACCCAGCAAACACGATACATTGATTCAATTCAATTCAGCATTGAATCAATGTATCCTGCTTGCTGGGTAGATTATTCAAGATAATAACAGTAAATTCTGTCCTCCACAATCACGCTCGCGTGTCTTACCATGTATCCCCAGCAAACACAAAACATTTGTATACCATTTATACAACGTCGGCCCAACGTCTTCGACGTTGGGCCGACGTTGTATAAATGTTATACAAATATTTTGTGTTTACTGGGATATATCATGACAATTACTTCAGAACCACGTGGAAAGTGTTTCCACGTGGTTCTGAAGTAAACAGCTGACAAGTCCTTGAACCTCGTAAACACAGCTCAAGTATCCGCTCGCGAATCACGTGGTCCGCCAGCATCCGGGCCCTTCAAAATGTAGGCCAACAGTAATTTTACGATCGTCGTACAGATTTTCAGCAAGTTCAATGTATTGGTCGTTATCCACTGATTTTTAAAATAATAATAATAACAATGGCGATTTCTCATATAGCGCACATACAAAAATGCTCTGTGCGCTTTGCGCACATTACTCCTGGTCACTGGGCCTGTTTATTCATGCACCATTTCAACTCCCTCTTCGAGCATGCAACACTGCAGCTATTTCGGGGCTGTGGCCTTATCACAGACATTGTCATCTCTGTCCTACCAGTTGCTCATTCATACCTGCGTGAAGTGGAGCACACGAGGGTGAAGTGCCTTGCCCAAGGACACAAAATTGAAACAACGATGTTCCAGTGTTGAGTGGGGAGAAACGTTATATTTCTCTGAAAATCCCGCACCAAGCGGGTAGCAAACTCGCATACAAGCAGCGGCCATTGCAAAACGCTCGTTCGCTCTAAGCATTGTGATACGTCTCGCTCTAAGTCATTCATTTAGTGAGCACCAGATAATTATTTGAAATTGTTGACGCTTACCAAATAATTAATTAGGGCGCACCAAATCATTCTGATGCGCTCCACTTAAATAATTTCGGTTACAATTATTTCGTGAAATGTTCCTCAAAAGGCTGCGTAAAAGACACTGATAATTATCTTAAAATTGAATATTCAGTTAAAGTAAGCCTAAATTGGGATATTGCACACTGTACAGTTAACCCTTACAGCGCGGAGATCGACTTTAGACGTCAGAATCTGACGTCTGTAGACGTCAATTTCTGTCGTCTAAATCGATCCCCGCACTGAAAGATTTTTATACTTAAAATGGCCGTAGACCCATAACATATTCAAATGAAGCGGGAAGAGGTAACTAAGACATTTATGATGATTTCAAATTGAAAAAACTCCTTGGTCTCCATGGTTTGTACACAGATATTTCAGCGCCTCAAGGGTTAACACACTGGCTGTGTCACACGATGCCGTCACAGTGTGCTTTATCTGTAGCGGGGGGGAGGGGGTCGGTGCCACAGTCAATGTCGTATAATATACACCTGATTAACCCTTTAACCGCCAAATTATTCAATCTGAATTTATTCAGATTTGACAAAATGGAAGTCAACTGTTTACAAATATTGCTGATTGATGTCACATTTCATCTTTACCAAGTTTAAAAGGTGTCACTTAATGTGCTAATAAAAAAAATGAAAACCCGAATATATGCGGCACCGGCGGTTAAAGGGTTAAGATATTAATGGCCACCCTGTAGGCTCTAGGGTTTGTGTCAGACATCGCTCATCGTCTACGACGCTGGCCCAACATTACCCCAACATTGGGCCGACGTCTCGTGTTTGCTGGGATCCCGGTGTGAGATGTATGAATATAATTACTCGGATCCGACGTCTAACCCTTTCGGCGCAGGAACCGACTTTAGACGTCTATGGACGCCAGATTCTGACGTCTAAAGTCGATCCCCGCACTGAAAGAGCAACATATTTATAATGGCCATAGACCCATAAAACAGGTATTCAAATGAAGCTTAGCGGAAAGAGCTAACTAAGACATATATGATGATTTCAAATTGAAAGAACCCTTTGGTCTCCATGGTATTATTGAAAAAATATATATTTCAGCGCTTTAAGGGTTAAACGTTCGTCGTGTCGCCGAGTTTGACAAGTCCGGAGACGTTCAAGTGGCAGCTGAAAATAAATACGCACATTTGACGCCCCCCGGAACACAGACCGCAGCCTTCGTGTGGTGTTGAAGCATCGTATTCTACATGCTAATTCTCTAATATTCATACATCATCACAGCCTATAAATGCCATGAATTTCGCGGAACGCACGATATGCACGCAATGAATAAATAGCGAGGTTTTGTGAAGCACGTTTTGTCCAAACAAACACAAAATATTTGTATAACATTTATACAACGCCGGCCCAACGTCTTCGACGTTGGTCCAGCATTGTATAAATGTTATACAAATGTTTTGTGTTTGCTGGGGTGTTTCTCAGACTGACAAGGGTCTCCCAGGGCACTGTGTGTCATACACTCGTGACGCGACCGAGGGCCAGCGTTATGTACGGACCACGAGGCCGTCGAGGGAGGCGGGGGGGGGGGGGGTGAGGTCCTGGAGCGGGACTCGATCACGGGGAGTTTTATCGGTGGTGTTCAGGTATATTCGCCCAGGCTGGACCGTTGTACCTGTCCGTCTGGCTAACGTTCAGAGGATCTGATCCCCAGTGCAAAATGAAGAATATTGTTGTACTCATATCAATACGATGTTAAAGGGACTGCATACGTTGACATGTCAATTTTGAAAAAAATTATGAGGTTATTTAGCCTACTGATCTTATCTAAATATATATAAAAAATATCAACAAAAAAATCAAAAGCACTGAAAAAAGTTAAAATAGTTTTATTTCCAAGTCGTATACTGCCATGTAAACAAAACTATGTGCAGTATACAACGCTTTATACCATAAATACATGTACCTACCGTCTCAGACCGGGGAATCGAGGGTATTTCAAAAGGCACCGACGTGAGGTGGTGTGAGGAAGTATTGCGGGATTCCCCAGCAGCGCCGATTATCTGCCTAACACTGGGACGACGGCATCAACATTTGGCCCATACGTTAGCATTCAATCATCCTTTATGTGTACAAAGAGATTTTTTTGGGGTTTGTCTCCATTTTTAGAAAAGTTGATAATTTTTTTCTTAATCTGAAAATATTGCAGAAATTGAAATCATGATCTGCGAGATACACTACTTAATTACAAAACTAAATATTAAAATTGATGCCATCTCATGGAGCAACTCGAAGCATAACAATGATGAGAAGTAGATAATCATTCTGATCTTTATGTTACAAACGTCAGCATCAGTAAGTTTTGTGTTTGAAACTGATGTAATTGCACTCCAGTCTAGTCACCTAAGCTTTTCTCAATATGCCTATGCCTCAACTATACTGTACCCCAAATTAGATAAAGATAAATTTTAGAGCAACTTTGCATATTTACTTGCTTCTAATATTGTTTGTTTTTATTGCTCATGATAATATATAGCATTCGGACAATCAATAATGCATATCCGACCTACACCCCTTGATTTTACCCACTGTAAATACCATCTAATGACAAATGATTATTTTTTATTCTAAATACGTCTGCTACGAATTAAACATTTAATATAACTAAAATGCATCATTTCAATAATAGTATATAACTTTTTATTCCGCCAATTGATGTTATGTACCGACGTTAATAAATTTTGTGAGTACGCATAACGTTCTGTACTTGTACCTTTATAAGTCTGACTAGCCATTCAATCAACATATCTGACTAGATGAATTTCGATTAGGCTTTTATTTAAACATATTTCGAATAAAAAAATAAATTTTTACAACTTGTCTTTTACATAATTGTTGCAGTTAGGGTATTGACGTAGACAGTTTTCGCTTGTTGTGAAATATATAACAATGATGTGAGACAAATAATCAATGAATAACATCACTATCAAACAAATATATATTATACCCTTCAACTTTCGATTATATTCGTTTATTTTATTTTTTGTTACCACATCAATTACCAGCTTATTGAGTACCAGCTTTTGAAGATGTTGAAGATAAAACGTGACATCCGTCAACACAATTTCAAAATCGTTAACCTCCATTTTGTCAAATCTGAATAATTTTCACTCACTTGAATTTGTGGATCGCGTCAGCAAGATACAATTTCAAGTTGTAGGAAAATAACATCGTCGCATACCAGAAAAAACAGGGTCCAAGTTCATATGCTGGAGGGACAGCAAACAGTGGCGAATTGCCATTAGTCGCGGTCGATGCCAATCTACTCTCTGTGTTTTTTCTCTTTTCCGGGCACGAGCGACCCTTCTCACTGCAATATGGATAGGCCATACCATTATCGTGTAGATCAGTTTTGTCGTGCCGTGTATGCCGCGTTAATATTATATTATGCAGTCTAATACAACGATCCCTATGATATTTGACAGTGAAACATTAAGGCTATAGACCGCACCACGTATGTTTCTGGTTTTAGTTGTACCCCAGTTGCCTCTGTCTCTGTAATCAGCGTGGTGTTTTCTGGGTACAGATTTGTCCCGCTGTTCGTACCTCACTTGATCATATGACGATTACAGTGTGCACATGACTGTATTTTATTTGATTAAATTATATTAGAATAATTGTTAGTTTAGATGAATTGTTATTTCACAATTTGAAACCATAATATATTGACATAAAGAAACCCACAACTGTCAAACAATGTCAGCTTTTCGTTTAACCCATAAAACACGAGATTAATATGCTACAGCACTGTGTCTGAAACGAGATTATTTTATGACGTCATAGTTATCTCATGCAATCAAACCCGGAGATCTCCGGGCCTCGTATCAGAATGGACTCCCTAAATCACGGAGATCTCCGGGGCTCGTCACAAACGGGTTAATATGTTTTTAAAATGCACATTACTATGAACAGTACTGCAAAACCCCAAATCATGCGTCACTCATTTAAGTGGCACTTACAGCGGTTTATCTGCTGGGGGGGGGGGGGGGGGTAATAATATGTAGACCATTACTAAAAGCTCAACCACAAAGATGGTGGAATTCGCAATACCAAAATTCAGTCCCAATGTGGCTATTTGTTTGTAAATAATTCGTTTATAAAAACCTATTTCTACTTTTCTGATTAGTGGGATTTATTCACTTTAAAAAATACTGGATAAATGACTGCACTGTATCTTATTATGCGTCACGCACCCTTTCAGTAGTATGTGTCACGCACCCTTTCAGTAGCAGAGGTAGGTCTACCTCTGCTTCTGATAGTGATGAAGTGCGCATGAGCGAAACCGACTGGACGCTGCGGAATTGGCTCAACAAAATTCTAAATTATGTCAGTAAATTGATAAACCGACATTCCGCAATTAATACCATCAGATACGTAACACCTAGGCGGACAATACAAATTATTTTAGATTCAAATTACCATTTTTTTCAATGTTATTCTAGGTTCACAACACTGACATTGAGCGATAATTAAGGCAAAATCCGAAATCGAAAATGGCACCGTCGAGATCATGCAAAGATCACGTGACCAGAGCTTCCGGCCAAAATGGCCGCGCCCATGAAATAAACAAGGCCTTTGCAAAAAACAACAAACACCGCTGCTCTGGCATGGGCTCCCAGCCTTTCACGTCTGATCATGCTTTTCACTTTGCCATTTTCAAATGTTTCTTGGTCGCTATCATGACCAGTTTAGTCCTCTCCCGAATTGGAGACGAGGCAAAAGGAAGAGAAAACGGCTTCCACAAAATTCTCTTTAACTGTGGTGAACATGACATTTTGATGACACCGGGAATTATTTTTGATAAACCGGCCACTCATGTTCACCTCCTTCTAAACACAAGGAACTGCCTGGGTAAGAAATCAACCCTCGCGTTTGGCAATCGTCATTCTAGCCCCCCTAAGTTAGATTTTGGGTTCGCACACCTTTCGAGCCTTTTCGACCACTAATGTATCCTGGATTTGCTGTAATTGTGACAACCCAAATTATGAACGAAATCTCTTCCATAGTTTTCAAATAGAAACAGCAAACTCTTTCATTCATTAGATCTTTCTGAAAGCATAGAGATTGAATTGCCAATTTCTGACTTTGAACCAGTGCTGCACAGTAGCCCAATTATCGACCGTAGACATTCAAAGAAAATTAAAAATTGGGGACCCCTTATTCTAAATTGTCAAAGTCTACGGGGCAAAGTCGAAGCTTTCCAATCATCTGTCGACTATTTCCAACCCGATTCTATTCTTAGCACGGAATCCTGGCTTGACAAAAGTGTTTCCACAAACGAAATTTTCCCTCCTGGTTATAACATCCTCCGGAGGGACAGAATTACATCAACCCAGGAAGGAGGATTGTTTATCGCTGTCAAATAAAATTATGACGTATCTCTCCTCCCCGATACAGTAACCGATACAGAACTTTTATGGGCGAAAGTCCACTTTGAAAAATCAAAATCCTTAATTCTCGGATCCTTTTATCGACCTCCTGGCTTTAAAATTAAAAAAATGGAAGAATTCAGCAGATCTTCAGATCTTCTTACAAAAAATTCAAATCAAACCATCATCTTTGTGGAGACTTTAACCTTCCGGACATAGACTGGGAAAATAGTCTAGTTCTTCCCTCAGCAACCAACAAGGGGCAGTGCGAACATCTTTTGTCTTGCCTGGATGATCATGCCTTGACCCAAGTACAAAAAGAACCCACCAGAGATAAAAACATTTTAAACCTTTACATAACAAACAAGCCTGGCTTAATTAAATCATCTCGCAGTGTACCCGGGATTTCGGACCATTGTGCAGTGCTGACCGAGACCGACATCAATCCCCCATATCGACGTTCAACTCCTCGCCAAGTGCGTCAGTTTAAAAAAGCAAGTTGGGAAAACATCAGGAAAGAAATTAGGAGACATTGGGCCTCCTTTCCCAAAGACAGCCCCAATAATTCGGTTGATGAAAAATGGTTGAGGTTAAAATCTATCTTGATAGACTGCCTGAATAAATTTGTTCCAACAAAATTAACATCTAAACGCCAGAACATGGCCTGGCTTAATAAATCGCTCCGCAAGGCTTTTCTGAAAAAGGTAAGACTTTATAACAGAGCGAAAATTTCAAAACGACCTGACCTTTGGGCAAAATATAAATTACAGAAACGGGACACGCAGCGCAATCTTAGACGTGCCCGTTGGTCCTTTATTAACGACAAACTTCTAGCATCTCTGGAAACTCAAAATTCAAAGTCTTTCTGGCGCTATATAAAATCACAGCGCCAGGATAGGTGTGGTGTCTCTCCTTTATTGCATGATGGCCAACTGCATTCAGACAGCAGACGCAAGGCCGGAATCCTCAACCAACAGTTTTGCTCAGTATTTACTGATGAGGACACCACTAATATGCCTAAATTAGAAGGACCACCAACAACTGACATGGATAAAATTGAAATTACTGAATCTGGCATAACTAAATTATTGAGTGAATTGAACGCCGATAAAGCACCCGGACCTGATGAGCTTCCCAATTTACTCCTAAAAAATTCTGCCAAGGAGATATCTCCTTTTTTGAAAGATATTTTCGAGCACTCAATTCAGACCGGGAAATTACCCGATGAATGCGTCGAGGCTAATGTAGCCCCTGTTTTCAAAAAAGGTGATCGGCATACTGCTTCTAACTACAGGCCGATCTCCCTGACATGTGTTTATGCCAAATTCCTCGAACACATTATTTACAAGATATAATGACCCACTTTACAAAAAGCGAAATTTTAACACCTGTGCAACACGGTTTCCGTGCAGAGCATTCATACGAAAGTCAATCACTATTGACCACCAAAGACCTGGTTCAAAATGATGAGGATAAAATTCAGACAGATTTAATTGTATTAGACTTTAGTAAGGCTTTCGATCTAGTTCCCCACCAACGTCTACTGCACAAACTTGATCACTACGGAATCAGGGGATCCACATTACTTTGGATTCAAAATTTTCTCACCACTCGATCGCAAAAAGTAGTAGTAGACGGTAGCTTTTCGGACACTGCTCATGTAGGATCTGGTGTGCCACAGGGTACAGTACTTGGTCCGATCTTATTTCCATGCTACATTAATGACCTCCCACCCTCTGTCTCATCTGATGTTCGACACTTTGCTGACGACTGCCTCCTTTACCGGCCCATTAGAACTAATAAGGCTGATCAAAAAACTGCAGGAGGACCTAACTATGTTGGAGCACTGGGCAGACACTTGGGGGATGAAATCCAACCCATGCAAGTGTTCTGTCCTCCAAAAAGGCCCCGGGCTAAAGAGATAGCCTCAGACTATCAGCTCAAGGGGGTCACACTCGAGAAAGTATCAAGTACACCATACTTAGGAGTCAGTATCAGTGAGAACCTGGAATGTGGGGATCACATATCCAAAATTGCGTGTAAGGCGAATTCCACACTGGGTTTCTTGAGGAGAAATTTAAAGGGATGTCCCTCAAGAATAAAAGAGATTGCATATTTTTCAATGCTTTGGTCACTTTTGGAATACTCTTGTCCTGTATGGGATCATACAGGCAAGGTGATGTCGATAAATTAAACAAAATTCAAAGAGCTGCTGCACGTTTCGTAACAAACAACTACCAGCGTAAATCAAGTGTGACAGCTCTTATCCAAGATCTAGGCTGGACTGACTTACAAACTAGAAGAACGAACTTCAGGCTGACAAGCCTGTACAAAATTTTGAATGGATTAATCGCTGTACCTGTCAGTGACCTCTTGACCCCAGCAGACGAAAGAACTCGTGGTGGACATAAAAAATCATTTAAACACATTTGAGCTAACACCACGCTGAGACAAAATTCCTTTTTGTACAAAACTATACCTGATTGGAATCACCTTCCACCAGCTGCTATTGAATCCAGATCAATAGCAGCTTTCAAGAGCCAACTGAGCGATTAGTCTGGTCGGCCGCTCAGCACCATCCCTTCGCCTGATACTCCACTGAGGAGGACTGCGAAGTCAATATTCAAAGTCAGTGTGTGCGACACGGTGCGTGAGGATGCATCACTATACTCTCTGTGTTATTGATTCGTTTTATTCTCAGCACATCTATTGAGCAATTGAAACAAATATCAAATGGTGATTCTGTATTAAAGTAACTTTATCATAATTATTAGACAATGCCTGCTTTGGGAGGTTTTATTTGTGGCCATATTGGCCATGAGGGAGGCAAAAATGCAATCTGCCACTGAAAATTTAGTACCTGCTTACTTTCTGTGCAAACCGAAAGGCAGTATCTGATTACTTTTCAATCAAACATATACTGCTTTTTGGCTTAACAGGGCAGTAATACATTAATTCACTCTTTGCTGGTTATGGCTGGGTCACTGGATTCTGTGTTACGATATCACAAGTCGTCCCCTTAGATATGAAAGGGTGTATCTGCCACTTTGGCAGATACACCCTTTCATATCCAAGGGGACTAAGTAAAAATATTTTTGTGTTAGACTGGAGAAGAACAGCCAACTGTGATTGTCCAATTATGCTGTGCTAAACCAAAAGGCAGTACCTCCTTATTACAAAGTAAACAGATACTGTCGTTTGGCTTTAAGCGGCAGAATAAAAGAGCTACTGAAAAAACGGCGCCATTCAGTACTGTTGTAAGACTGCTCCATTCAAACGATGCTGTCCTACCAAAACATTTATTCAGGTGTTCAAACAGAGGTGCATATGACGACGTCGTGAGGGAAATCCCCTTCGAGACGTCGCAATGGTTCCTGAAATTATTGTATTAAAGTGATATGAGGGATTGAGTCGTTTCCCTCACTGTCTGCATTACCGGGCCATTCTGTGAAACGCAGTGCCGTCACCAGAAACCCTTTTGAATGGCTACTCGGTGAAAACAGTTTTATCTCCACCATACTTCATTGTATTAGATTGTTAGGTGAAAGAATTGCAGGTCAGGGCTATTGCGTTTCACATAATTATTTCTTTGAAGCAGAACGATGCCCGAAACCTGGCTAATGCCTTACTCTTTTCATTGTCAGATGATGGTCCATCACAGCGATGCCTGAGGCCTGCACTGAAAGAGTGAACAAACCGCATTTTGAATTTAGGTTAGTTTACTCAAGGCTTCTGATGTTAACGTTTTCTTGTATCAAGTGTTCACATATAGAGTAAACCAAAATTCTAAAATAGTCAATAACAAATCTGGCAATTTCGAAACATCACAATTTTACAAAAAATTGGTCACGTTAAAAGAAATGTCGCTTGCAACCCAGGGAGTGGGCCACCATTCAATCTCCAGGGAGAGGGGGGGGGGGGTGGAGTATTTTTAAATAAATATTTTGTGACGGAATTTTCATGAAATAAATAATTGTCTGATGGACATACTGTAAATAAAGATTAAACGGCCCTAAGAAAAAAAATTACCTTACTTCGCTCGACATCATTAAATGACGCTTCAATTTGTGAAGCCTTAACCCCCACATCAATACTAAGCTTAGTTTGGGATCAAAATTTGTAGACAGAAATAAATTTTTCTCAGAAAATGAAATAAATATTTTGTTTGAGGCAGAGTGTGAAATAAATAAAATATTGCAGACAGGAGGTGAAATCAATAATTTCAAAAGTCAAAAGTAAAAAACTCCACTACCCCACCCTCCCCCGCAATTGAATGGTGGCCCCCTTATCAAATATTTCATAATCTTTTTGTGTCGAATGTTTTACCATTATCACGTATTTCCGGATTTTTAATCATTAATGGTTCATAAAAATGATGTGATGACAATGTACAAATCAAAACAAACAACTTATATCAGTCCAAAATATTATATTTCTAAGTCTTCTGCAATATATATTTAAAGTGTATATAATTGACTGAATTGTTTTTATGACTACACAATTTCGCTTATAGTCGTGCTTAGCGGTGAAAAGAGTAAGACAGAGCGTCACCTTGGATATGAAAGGGTGTATCTGCCACTTCGTGAAGTGGCAGATACACCCTTTCATATCCAAGGTGACGAGAGAGCGGCGGAACTCCAGCGTGATAAGTAAGTGGTTGTGCCTAAACCTTATAGTGTCACATCTGATTCTATAACAAACTACTGGTAAACATAGCTCGGGCAACACTCTTGCATGAATAGTTTTCCGGCGCCAAGATATAAAATTTGGTATATTGCGTAAAATGGCAGATAATTTTTTTTGTCGAAGGTATTGTATTGCTGGTAATATTTCCGTTAGTCCCCATATTTGTTGATAATGTGTCCGTGTGGCGGCTCCAACATGTATGTGATCGTAAACCACAGATTTACTGCCTCGCGTAGTGGTACTGGTACATGTAACTGTTGTTACAATTTTCATTAAAAAAATCTATCAGTCATCCGCTGGTACCCCCCGGGACACAATAACAAAGGCGCTAATTACTTTCTCCTGCACAGGCTAGTTATTATCCATGTAGATGTGCTGGCATGATGTATCTGTGTGCGTTTTTCATGTACTTTGTGCAGCGATACAGAACACGAAATCGGATGGAGCACTTCAAAAACAACTGGTGGTATAATAACTGATAATAATGTATTTCAGCCACATTAAGCTTGGAAATGGTAGCGGCATTCCAGGATACATGGGGAAGAAAATGGTAAAATATGCATCATGAACATCACATTTGTTTTTGTAAAATTACGACATTTCCGATTGCGCGCTACCGTGATTTTTGTCAAAGGCAGCATGTTTTTAACACTACCGTGATAATCCTCAGTCCGTATAACACCTTAGTGTGAAGGGGTACTTGATCGTGTGTAGGGTTACTGGGTTAGACCCATTTCGGACTCCGGGAGGTCAGACGGAGATATCCATGTGGTAGGCATCCATATATTGATTTTACAACGGAACTTTAAACTTATTATTCTTGGCACGTTTTTGAAGATACCGCAGATACCGCACTATGATGCTCTTCAAATGCAAAAGGCAGTATATGCTCACTTGTAAAGCGAGCAGATACTGCCTTTTGGCTTGCACGGCAGTTGGCCTATAATTGGGTCCAATATTGGCTCAATAGTGGACATGTCGGGTGATTCTCCATTCATTGCCAGGAGGGTGAACAGGGTGCTCCTATGTCCAGACCAACTCCACCCTTTAGTCCCCAGATTTGATAATAAAAATACATTTATCCAATGTTTCAATTCTGGGCCAGCGTCGCAGACGGTGGCCCTGTATTGAACCAATATTGTATATTTGGTATAGACAGTTAAAACCTTTCAAATGCCACAAATAAAATAACAGTTGCAATTATTTTTAAACGCAAAACGTTGAATCAATGTTGTTTTAATGTTGGGCTAGCGTCGGGGATAGTGATACAACATTAAATCAATAGAGGGACAAGTCAATGTGTGTACTGTGCACCCTGAATGCGATTCCATTAGACAAACAAATATATATCTATTTAAAACTGCAAAAGCTCAGTGGGGACTTCTGTAATTTGCAGCCTGAAGTCTGAAGTCTAAATTACAGTTCAGAATGGCTGCCAAAAAATTTAAACACGAAATTCCAATCAATCTGTCATAATGAAAATAGCCCAACAAAATTCAAAATGACCACCACAAAAACTTCAACGGAACTTTAAACTTATTATTCTTGGCACGTTTTTGTAGGACGCTAGTTCTTATCTAATCAACTTGAAATGTTGACACAACTTTTCTAGATTAGTCAGGAGGGGTGCTATGACTTTTCAAAGACATCCATCGTGTTCTTCCGGATTAATCCAGGATTTTTTGGATCACTATACTCTTGAATGCAAAAGGCAGTTTCTGCTTACTTGTAAAGTGAGCAGATACCGCACTATGCACTATGCTGCTCTTCAAATTCAAAAGGCAGTATCTGCTTAATTGTAAGGTGAGCTAATACTGCCTTTTGGCTTGCACGGCAGTAGGCCTATAATTGGGTCTAATATTGGGTGAATAGTGGACATGTCGGGCGATTCTCCATTCATTGCCAGGAGGGTGAACAGGGTGCCCCTATCTCCAGACCAACTCCACCCTTTAGTCTCTAGATTTGCTAATAAAAATACATTTATCCAATGTTTCAATTTCGGGCCAGCGTCGCAGACGGTGGCCCAGTATTTAACCAATATTGTGTATTTGATATGGACAGTTGAAACCTTTCAAATAACAGTTGCAATTCTTTTCACACACAAAACGTTGAATCAAAGTTGTTTTAATGTTGGGCTAGCGTCGCGGATAGTGATACAACATTAAATCAACAGAGAGACAAGTCAAAAGCTCAGGAGGGACTTCTGAAAGTTGAGCCTGAAATCTGAAGTCTAAAATTACAGTTCAGAATGGCTGCCTAAAAACTCATATGCGAAATTCCAATCAATCTGTCATAATAAAAATAACCCAACCAAATTCAAAATGGCCACCACAAAAACTCATAAAACCTAGCCCAAATATTATTGTTACTTCAAAAGTCACAATTCATCTAGTTTTTGTCATTTTGCTAACATTTTGCTCACTTGAAATGTAAATAATGGCTAGGAAAACTACTTAGATCTCGACACAGACCTACACCAAATCACCAAATTACAGGTATAACATAAGGGTTGGTGGGTTTTTTCAAACCCCCTTCAAATCACCCTTATGTCAACACTGTCTGATATGGCAGAAATAGATCAAATAGCACACTGATGTTATATTTAGACATTGCCATGACCTTGGGATATCCCAAGGTCATGGCAATGTCATCTAAAGGTCACGGCAAGGTCAAATCAACTGAAAACAACTGAAAATAGCTTGTTTTTGCACTTTTCCTACAATTATGTTCACTTTAGATGATAATGTCAGTTCAAGGTTACATGAAGGTCAAATTATCTATAAAAAAACGGGTGATAATAGCTTATTTTGCTGCTTTCGCTACAATTATGTTCACGTCTGCCTTCGCAAAAACCTTGAGCTGACTCCTCTATGAAGCCCAACCTCAACCCATGGCACCATATGTTAGTTTCAATGGGGTGTAACCACTCCAGCCCTTGTATTATTATCCTGTAATCTCTTGAGGTGTTTTGGTATAAATCCGTGCTAGGGTCTAGGTATGTTTCAAGCCATCATAGACATCTAAAGTAAACATAATTGTAGAAAAATCAAATATTTGCAGCTGTTTTGAGCAGATTTTACCTTGCCGTGACCTTGATATGACCTTGCAATGACCTTGGGGTAACAACCCTGTGAAATACAACTCCATTTCAACATGTGTACTTGGGTTGGGCCTTATCAGATGTAATCACTGTTTATTGGCCATTGATTAAAATATAACATCATGCAGTTTGTTTTGGGACCATTTCTTCCATATCAGACAGTATTGACACAAGGATGAAGGAAGGGGGAGGGGTTGAAAAATCCTCCAACCATTATGTTATCCCTGTAACCTCTCGGGGGTGTTTTGGTGTGGGTCTGTTTTGGGATCCAGGTATGCTATGATAGACATATGATAGACATATGATAGAAAAGTGAACATAATGTTAACAAAAACAACAAAAATCAGCTATTTTCAGCTGTTTGAGCTGATTTCACCTGGCTGTCACCTTGAGATGATCTCACCATGACCTTGGGGTAACTCCCCTATGGTACCAAACACCAACCGATGTCATCATGTGTACTTGGCTTGGGTCTCGACCGATTTATTGGAAGTGCTGGTCCAATAATGTACTCTCAACCATTTTGAGCTGATTTGCTATAACCTTGAGATGATCTTACCATGGCCTTGGGATAACACCCCTATGAAACCCGACACATACCCATGTCACCATGTGTACTTGACTTGGCTTTCGACCTATTTATTTTTATACCACCCTAAGGGTCAAGGTTACCATACTTCGATGACCTCTGGTGGACTTGTCCATGCATAAAAATCTGCAGACCACATGAAAGTAACGTGGTACATAATAAGGTTAAAAAATATGGTCTACAAAAGTACCCAGGGGAGAGGGGGTACAGGTGGGCCCAAGGTCTGTGTCGGGAGCTCCTGTGACCGAGAGGTAGCGCGATCGGCCTCAGAACGCCAGGGCTCGAATTTCAAATCATGTGTCTGGAGGGCAGTGTCACCTCATAAAGCTCACCATCCTCAATCAGGAGTTTATCCTGGCCCGGTTTAGCCTAAATGTGCACAAAGGTGGCTTGAAACCCAATTATTTATTCACCACCAGGTAGTGAGTCAGATTTAGGATTGACCACGCTCTGTTCTGAGAGTGTTCCGGGACTTCAGACACACACAGACTGCACACTTCACACGGAGCCCCATTGACACCAGGATGCCAGGCAGGAGCAGTGGCGACACTTATTATGGCCCACCAGATGTACTTAGTCTCCGGGGGGTCTCCAGAAACACGCTTTATGTCCGGGGCGATAATCGCTGCTTCAAATTTCCATCCAATTTGCGGATGGTATGTCGTGTCCTCGATATAACACATTGACTTATTATATCGCTTGGTATTATATTGAAGGAGTCGTTCACCACGGGAAATAAACGTATCTGAAATTGAATTATTCGCTTAACTGGATATCCAACACAAACTATTATATCAGCCTCAATGGAAAGTGTATTGGTTTGTAATTTGTTGAAAGCAGATATGGCGGGCCTAGGGAGGAAGAAAGTTTTTTTTAAGATATCATAATTTTGAAGTCGGAATTGTTGGAGTACTTTAAATGATGAGACTTGTGACACTGCATATATATTTTTTGTTTCAAAAAGTTTCTTTTTGAGTGAAAATCAACCAGACAAACGTGGAAATGGCTACTGACATGAAAAGCTAGTAGAATAACATGTTGACAGCCTCTTCATGATCACGAGAGCTATTGAAAAACAATCCACACGCAGATTTATAGGTTTGGCATCTATAAATCGATCGTGAGTGTCTGACTCGGGTAGGCCTATTTTGCACAGATTTATTTCCAAGATTACGCACTAACCATAATGTTAAGTTGAGTGTCGGTCACTTCAGTGCATCTGTCTTACAATCAAAAATTATACCAACACTGATATAATTATTGTATGACACAAAGTCGCCTTTCATTTGTGACCTTTCAATTTAAGTGGGGGGGGGGGGGGGTCAAAATAATTATAAGCCTACGTACACACATGTATACAAAAATATAGGCATGTATAATCAGGGTGGGTGATTATTATTATTAACATCCCCCGACAATTAACCTAAGTTACATGCTGGTTTTCGGTGTTGGCCTACTCTGTCATGCAAAGGCAAAATACAGCAGGCACTGCCTCTTGGCTTTTTAGAGCAGTACTGCCTGGCTATACACTAATATACGACTGACTGCAGACAGACGGCGTTCAGGTCAACTAGCCACAACAAATGTGTGTGTCGGCAGGTACACTGCCGAGGGAGGCTGCAAAGAGACTAATTTGAACGAGATGTTCAACAGGATCGCATGGAGGAATTGAGACGGACGTGGTGGTGAAGGTCGTTATACACGGTGAAAACGATCCCCTTTGAAAGAAGCACCCAGCATCTGGTTCAGACTCGAGGGGATCTGCTGCCGAAGAGAGAGCAGATCAATGCTGGTTCAATGCTTGACAAACTTCTTTGAGCTTTTCAGTGAGGTGATCGACTTTAGACGTCAGCATCTGACGTCTACAGACGTCAGATTCTGACGTCTAAAATCGATCCCCGCGCCGAAAGAGTAAGCGATTTAAAACGGCCGTAGACCCGTGGCATATAAGTATTCAAATGAATCAGAAAGAGCTAACTAAGACGCTTATGATGATTTCAAATTGAAAATAACGCTTTGTTATCTTGGTTTATATCAGAGTATTTCAGGGCTTTAAGGGTTATCGTCGGACAAACATTGAACTAATGTTAGGCCGACATACTACACCGGAGCTCTGTTCCAGACAACCCTCTGTGGGTCAATAAGTTTTGAAGTTCTTCCTTCTAGATCGTATTCTCTTTTCATCATCCACTTCAGTACTTGGAATTCCTCAACAGAGCTGTTCTATAAAATCGATGTCCAGCCTATTAATCATGTTCATATTATAATCACATTAGTTGCAAAGCCAAAAGGCAGAATCTGCTACTATACAATTAAGCAGGTAATGCCTCCAATGTTGGGTCAATGTTGGGCCAGCATCGCAGACGGTGGAGCAACATTGACCCAACATTGGATTGCTGTCTTGCGGTGCTCCAGCTGAATGGCGAGAATCAGCTCACAGCCGCAATAAGTCTCTCTCTGCAGCACGCCACTGAATACAGAATACACTGTAGTTCCAGCCATTTCAACAGCTGACATAGTTGCTGCTGAAAGATTGAGGGTGTAAAATGATGTAGTGCACCTTTATAAAATTTTAGATGATGCAGAGAATGACCTTGTACCGGCCTATTTCGTTATAGATAGAAGAAAGAGAAGACAAAGGAAGAGGCGACACTGGATAAGGTCATTGTCTGGATTTTCCAGCTTTAGAACCAGATTTGGATCTTCCCTTAACTGCCAGGGATTAAATTAAACAGTGCTAATTTGTCCCATATTTATATATCGTGGTGTTGTTGCATCATTTCTGGGATGGACTTCTTTCGAATTGCTAGCACGCCTCGCAAACGTACAAGCAACGTGTTAACAACGCCATGGACGTGGTAAGAGCGTGCGAGGAACGTCACGGTGGTGGACGTGTAGCAGATGTGTAGCAGACGTGTAGCAGACCGCATGGTCGTTGTGAGGACGGCGTAAGAGCACCACTACGACCCAGGTGTGCACTACGTTCAGCAAGTTCAGAACGCACGAAGGACGTCTCGATAAATTTATGGGAACGGGGACAACGTGTGGAGATCTACACGATATATCGTGACTAGCAGACGTCAACCGTGTGTGGGCAGTAGACTGACAAATTTGTTTCTGTGACATTATTTTGCAATTTTTAGATATTTATCAACAATTAAACTATATTAACGGTTTCGTCATTATTATTGGATACGCTTATTTTTATTTGATATTTTACTTCGAGCATTGTTTGCTCAACTTTTTGAGATTTTAACACTATATCTCTCGAATTGTTTTAGCATGCTAATAGTGTATAAACAGATGTTTTTTTTACATTATTAAGTGAAGTGGCCTCGTATAGGTGCTGGTCACCTGTCGCCACTTGCCCCTATATGCACAGTTTATTCATGTATATTTTATAAACATGTACTTATAGAAAGTGACAGTGCGACAGCAGTCATGGCACGTTATCGGGCCGGTGGGATCAGTATGTCACGTGGCATTGGCTGTGGCTCAGTGCCATTGCAGACATAGGCTTCTGGGCTAATGGTTCCTGTGACAACTTCTCCCCCCTCCTTGATGTATTGGACATGACGGGAACACAAGTTTTGCCAGAAACCAAAACGTTGCCTGCCATGATCAGTCAATTAACCCTTTGACCGCCAAAGTATACAATTGGAATTCTCACCCACTTGAAGTTGTGCCTCGCTGACGCGATCCACAAGTGAAACTTATTCAGATTTGACAAATTATTGCTGATTTGATGTCACGTTTTGTCTTCAGCATGTTAAAAGCTGATATGAAATAATAAAAATGTAAATAACGAATGTAATCGGTACCGGTGGTTAAAGGGTTAACCCTAAGTATGCCATGGATCTCTGCTGGACCTAGATCGCTCAAAATTAAACTTGGTGTAATGTAGCACATACAACCATCTGGTGGTACAAAAATGAACACTTGAAATGTGGTAAATCCACTGATGTACATAGAGGTAGACAAGGGGGTGAGGGGGGGGGGGGGCATTCGTGACGTAGTGAATCCACGGATATAAGGAAGATAGATGGGTTATATGTCACTTTACATGGGGTGGTGGTCACATTAGATTGGTTTTGGATCACTTTATAGGGTCACTTTAGATGGGTTGTGGGTAATTTCACGTGGGGTGAGGGTCACTTTAGATGGGTTGTGGGTAATTTTACATGGGGTGAGGGTCACGTTAGATGGGTTGTGGGTCACTTTGCATAAGGTAAGAGCTACTTAATATTTACATGGGTTGTGGGTTACTTGTGATGCGATGTGAGTTATTTTAGATGGGTTGTGAGACACTTTGAATGGGCTGAGAGTCACTTTAGAAGAGGTTGTGGGTCACTTTATATGAGGTTTTGAGTCTCCTTAGATGAGGTTGTGGGTCACTTTAGATGGGTTGTGGGTCACTTTATATGGGTTGTGAGTCACTCATGATGGCTTATGAGTCATTTTAGATGAGAGTGTGGGTCACTTTAAATGAGGTTGTGGGTCACTTTAGTTTTTAGATAGGCTGTGGGTCACTTTAGATGAGGTTATGGGTCACTTTAGATGGGTTGTGGGTAATTTCACGTGGGGTGAGGGTCACTTTAGATGGGTTGTGGGTAACTTTACATGGGGTAAGGGTCACTTTAGATGGGTTGTGGGTCACTTTGCATAAGGTAAGAGCTACTTAATATTTACATGGGTTGTGGGTTACTTGTGATGTGATGTGAGTCATATTAGATGGGTTGTGAGACACTTTGAATGAGCTGAGAGTCACTTTAGATGAGGTTGTGGGTCACTTTAGATGAGGTTTTGAGTCTCCGTAGATGAGGTTGTGGGTCACTTTAGATGAGGTTTTGAGTCTCCGTAGATGAGGTTGTTGGTCACTTTAGATAGGTTGTGGGTCAATTTAGATGGGTTGTGAGTCACTTTAGATGGCTTATGAGTCATTTTAGATGAGGTTGTGGGTCACTTTAAATGAGGTTGTGGGTCACTTTAGTTTTTAGATGGGCTTTGGGTCACTTTAGATGAGGTTATGGGTCATTTTAGATGGGTTGTGGTTCTCTGTAGTTTTTAAATGGGTTGTGGGTCACTTTAGTTTTTAGATGGGTTGTGGTTACTCTAGATGAGTCTATGGGTTATTTTAGATGGGTTGTGGGTCACTTTAGTTTTTAGATGAGTTGTGGTTACTTTAGATGAGGTCGTGGGTCATTTTAGATGGGCGCTGTGGGTCACTTTAGATTTTAGATTGGCTGTGGGTCACTTTAATTTATAGATGAGGTTATGAGTCACTTTAGATTGGTTATGGGTCACTTTAGATGGGTTGTGGGTTACTACGAATGGATTGCAGGTCAATTCAGAAGGTGCTGTAATATATTATTTTAAACAATATGAAATATAACAATAATTTATAGTGGTTGGCCGTTTGAAAAAATCAGCATCCCAGTAAATTATTTTAAATTTATGTATTACTCTATAATTAACGTCTAGCATCTCGTATGTTTTAGAAATGACATAATGTGTTATAGATGTATATTTGTAACTTTCGAAATCCCATGACACAATGTCATGTGGAACTTGCGGTTAACCAACATCACTGTCTAACACAACCTAGCATAATATACTAGTACAAAGGGCGAATAACATGTTGTTTCACGTTGGTTGAGGTACATTTTGACTGAAACATCACGTTATTTAGTTTAAAGACTTACTACTACTAATAATAATAACAAAGTGTTCTTATATAGCGCAGTTCGAGTCCATGGGTCTGCTCAGTGCGCTTTACAGACTAAAAGTATATTAAAATTTAAAAGTAAGTTAAGGCATGTTTAAAAAGCATATGTGTGTAAAGTGATGTGAGTGGGCAGCTTGTTCCATAATGTGGGACCAGCCTTATACAAGGCTCGATCACCGAAAGTCACAAGACGTCCGTGGCTCTATTAGCCGGTTCTTCATCCCCGTCCGTAGATTAGACTCCGGGGCATAGTGTTTTATAGCGCTTAGTTGTGAGAGATACGCTGGTGCCAATCCATGGACGGATTTATATATCAGAAGCAGGATTTTGAAAATGATCCGTGATCTAACTGGTAACCAGTGAAGGGATCTCCTGACCGGTGTGATGTGGTCATGTATCTTTGTATGTGTGATAAGTCGTGCTGCTCTATGCTGAAGAAGTTGTAGACGGTGAACTTACACTCACACGTCTAATCACGACAGGGACCATCTTCAATAAGTATGTTATTATTCAAAACACATGATATGGTGGTAACCCTTTAACCGCCAAATTATTCAACCTGAATTTTCACCCACTGGAAGTTGTGTCTCGCTGACGCGATCCACAACTTTAAGTGAGTGAAAATTATACAGATTTGACAAAATTGCGGTCAACTGTTTTCAAATATTGCTGACTGATGTCACATTTTATCTTTAACATGTTTAAAAGATGGTGATTAATGTGCTAATAAAAAATGAAAACCCGAATATATGCGGCACCGGCGGTTAAATGGTTAGGATGACAATATAAAAACACGCTCAAAACAAACCAGAACAGACATTTTATTGGTTGTACCAATTAGTGATCGGTTCAGTCATTGGTACTTGTAACCTGATATAACCTGATAACTGTGCGCTCTGGTCGCGTTTTGAAAAAAAATATTCGTTTTGTAGATTATTGTAGCCCGAACACACGAGCTCTTAGACACAGACCCGAGCAAATTATGATAATTTTTTTGATGCACTAGATTGCAAGCTAAGTTTTGTTAATCGTAACTACAATTTATCACATGGGAGAGCAACGCCGTTGGCATAAACATGATTAAATTATCTTCTAAATTGATTTCCTGTTACAAGTTACCACGCTTGCGGAATATATTTTTTCTATTCATTAAATATATTTTTGTGAGAGATAAAAGTATGTTCACTTTAAACAGGTAAAATTGAAGAGCAAGACTGGCGTGCAAAGCCAAAAGAACAATATCTGCTTATTTTTGGTTTTACAGAACAGAAAATAGTCCATGGGCCAAGACCAGATATTTGAGTTATCGGTAGGCCTACCACCCAAGGTGGCAAATTCTAGTGATTTTGACGTGACCCATATCTATAGATAGTATTTTGGTATGATAGCCCTCCCAGAGTAGTAGCTTAGTCAAAGTTATCAGCCATTGAAAATGTTGAATGTAAGCCTAAGTAATAAAATCAGAGCGCATAAAACACTGTTTTAATGTTATGCATAGCTAACGTAAGTAAATACACTCTCAGATTCACCACACTAATTACTAATGAGCTCCATATAATGAACTAGGAGTTTATACACTCCAATTGCATAACTACATAACATAGTTTTGGCAGTTGTGTAGCCATCAGGCTAGTTTTCTTCATCTGTGTCAGAATCATCAAACTTCAACTTCTTATTCATCATCGTCAGTTGTCTGGTTTGTACAGGACTGCATTCGGCACATGCTGATGCACTTCAGCTGGTTCACCAGACACACACAGAGTGGAAGTTTGCAGGCAAGTATACACTTGCATGACATCAGCCGCAACACAGCTTCAGCTTTCATTCTATAGAAAGCTTGCCATCGTCATCTATGGTCCATCCAAAGCCCTTGGGATATGGAACAACAGGTTCACTTACAAGGCAGCTTCCTTGCAAGGGGACAGCTGACTGGAGTCTACCTCACTCCGTTTTGAACAGAAGAGGTGGTGGAGCTCGTTGACATCGCAGATGGTGAATGTGGATGCGTACATCCGGCACACAAATTCCTGCAATTTGCCAAAGAGGTTTGTAGAAACATTCAATCCTTCACCAAGATGCTTGAAGGCCTTTTTGTAGGTCTCACTCTCTTCGAGAAGCTTCAGTGCACCCAGCTTCCCATGACCTGCGAAGGCACTGACCGTGTCACAGCCAGTGAAGGCATAAGGTCCTACAAGAACCTGGCATACATCTTCACCCAGGGAGCTTACAAGTTTGCAAATGTTTATATACCGAGTACGGTTCTGTGTGCCAGTCTTCTGATACAGTGAGCAGGCCAGCTTCCTACTGAGGCAAACACAGAGTATCAGCACACTTGTGTCCTCAGATGATGTGATAACTATTGATCTGTATCTATCCTCTGCAGCATGCCAGGAGGCATGAAAAAGCAGGCGTGTATCTGCCTCTTCCTGTGTTGACTTCAGCCCTTGGATTTCATCCCAGTGATTTTTAGTAATGATGTAACAGTCTTCTCCACATGTTACATAGAGTGACTTCTCGTGCAGCTTCTCTCTGTTTGCAGACTCCTTCCACTGTTGAATCAAGAATTTGACCAGGCTTGTCTTGTTCTCGGGGTTTCTCATGAATTTCTTCCACTGCAGAATGTTGTGACCTGGTGGAATGTTCTTTCACTGTGTGCTGGTGGTGGAGCCTCTGCTGCATCTTTCAGCATTCTTGATGGGCGTCTCCCTGTAGACATAAAAAAATACATAAATTCTGACACTACTAGTGCCTTCATGCATAGCTAGATTTAGTGAAGAATCTGTCTTGTCTTCCCCTTTCAGTTTGTGAACAAGGTTCATTCCATCAATGATACATGCTGAAAGTTCTGGAATAGCTTCTGCCGGTGATACAGTTTACTCCAATTCCCTCGCAAAGGCAGCTTTGTTTGTTTTGAGCAGAGACCCATAAGCATTTGCTAGTGACCATGGTAGTGGTCCAAGCGGATGTGTTTGAACGTGTTTGATGGGTAGAGCTCTGCTCTGAGCAATGATGATTATGTACCCAAAGAGGTTTTGGTCCGCTTTCAGCTCCATCTGTTTACCCTGAGATTTGTTACCAGCCTGCTTTCACATGCTGTTGAGGAAGGTATTCAGTTTCTGCTTATTTAGTGTGTCATTGAAGTTCACTGTGGGTGGCTCCTTCTCCAACCGATCTTCTCTGAACATTTGATATGCCTGCTGTCCTACTTTGTGAATATTCAGAAGATCTCTTGCAACATCTGGTGAGGCCAGGATTCCAGTGGACAAGTTGACCAACTCTTTCTCCTCATGATTCGGTGGATTGATCCAGCTGTTCTCCATCAGATCCACAAATGCAGTGACATCAGCCTCATCTCTCCTTATCCGCGGGAGTTGCAGATCTGGATGAGTGAAGTTCTGGGAACTGTCCCTGCCAACCGTTTCTTAGCTGCCTCAGAAATGAGCTTCTGTACTGTACTGACAGCACCTGGTTTTAGGCTAAAGCCTTTTGCTCCCCCCATGAGTTTGTGTGTTCTTGTTGACAGTTTTCTCAGTTGCCTGGTCAACTGGGATGCTGCCAAAGGGGTTATTTTTTCCAAGCTCGACTGAGAATCCCTTCCCCTTCATGAACTGTTCATGTAGATCTGTATGGTCAATAGCAAGACGAGACATATGTGCATGGTAGTAATTAAAGGAAGGTAACGTGCATAATTTATATGCAAAGCACCATGGAATCATTGCATGAATGGATGCAAAGTGCAGCATCCAATCACCATCTCTTGATGCCCGTATCAGTCCCAACATCACCTCAACCATGTCGACATATGACATCCAGAAGTCTGCGAGAGCTCCATTGTCCTGTCTCAGATAGTTAAGGTAGACACCAAACAGTTTGAAGATGTGCTCACAGGACTGATTCTCCCTCATCTGATAGACAGCAATTTGAGAAACCTCTCCACAGAAACCGTAGGTTGGTGCATATGAGGGTTTCTTCCAGATGAACTGTGTTTGGTTTCTAACCGAGGGAGGAAGGTCTCCATGCCAGTCGCATAAATGCCTCACACAACAATTTGTGTAACCTGACCGCGCGGTTGTACTTACGGTCTTCCATCACTGCTGCAACAGAGCCATCGCGATGACCCCTGCTTCTTGCCAATGGTTGACAACAGTGTGCATATAGTGTGAAAGGCTCCCACTCGAAGGATGAAGTCCTTGAACTTCTCTGGGTGCATCCATACTACGTCGGCAGCTTAGTCGAATACGCAGACTATCGTCTTCAACTCCAGTGACTGCATGATGTTGGACTGGTTCAGTACTTCATTGACAGTAGTCATCTGGGTTGCTGGAGCATTCATTGTAGGAAGGTATCCTACACTGTTCTGGACAGCTTTGACCTCATCACGGCTGAGGATGTTGAAGCCAGTCCAGCTGCTGACTGTTTGATGCTCTGGGCTAGCAATGCGGGCAAGGAGCCAAACCAGCTTCTTCTTCTTTGCCAGCTGTACAGCATCTTTTGTGTCTACCTCTATAACGCGGACCTGTGGTGGACCTGCACGCTTTTCTACATTATAGGCTGGGAGCATCAGAGGTTCAGTGCTGATGCTTCTCTTTTTTGTTTTCTGCAGAGAAGACATTGGGTTCACCAACTGGGGATTTCCAACTTTTGCCTGTATTGCAATGGCGTTCACTCTGTGAGACGTTACCTCCCCACAGGCAGTTTCCTCTAGTCTGTCAATATTGTCCCAGTCTAATGTTGTAAAAACCCTAGGATATATATATCTTGGCACTGCAGCCTGGCCATCTGAGAGGTCTAGCTTCTGGAGACACAGGGCCATGTTTATTTCTTCTACTTGAGAGTATGACATCCCGTGCCCAAGCCGGTTGAATATGTGTATCAGCTCCACATTTCCAGTAAGTGACTTTATTACAAAGGGTAAAACAATGTGCTTCATTGGCTTTGCCCTATCACTAGTAATAGCATAAACAAAGTCCTGGCCAAAAGAGCTACACAGCCGATGCGTTAACACGATCTGTTCTACCTGTCAGCAATGTGTGCAGGAATCTGGTCATTGAAGGAGGAACGTCTTCCTTTGTCTTCACGTCTGATATTTGAGGTGGCCATGTCTGTTTGTACTCTTTTTCTTGACATAAACTGTAGTGCTGCCTAGTCGATGACGTTCTCATTCCTGTCTGATTCCAGACTATGCATCTACGTGATATGCTTTAACAAGCTCTGGCACTGAGAGGTTGTCAGGGTACACAAGTAATTTGCCTTTGTCATCTGGAATGCTGTGTAGGGCATCACCAAACTTGGCTTCCAGTTTGCGACGGATGTGTTTTTTGGTTGAAGGTTTCGCATCATTCACTCCATGAACAGCCATAGTATCTTGTCATCTAGCTTACTAGCTGCAGTTTTACGAATTTTGAGCACATTCAGTTAGAGTATCGCTGGTCTTTAGTCCCTTCAAATACTTGCTGGATTTCTCATAGAAGATGCACTTTGTCTTATAGACTCTTGTCCCAGATGGCGCATGCCTGGCTGCCTTCCTGCTTTCTGATGAGTCCTTGTAAGCTTCTTTGGTTTTATATTCGGCAATAATGGCATCAAGGTCCTTCTTCCTATTGAAGATGCTTCGACACTTCCTGTGGTATGTCCCAGTTGGTATAATGTCATCAGGCAAGTCCTTTGTTACATGTATATATCCAATATGGGTGCATGTTGTGTGATCTCAGCAGCTCTTAGCAGGCTTTCCCATGAGTCAATGTCCTTTGGTGCTATCAGGTTCGCATTTTGGTCTTAAGATGGGCAGTGTATGAGACATTCACGGCGTGTCCGCTCTGGTGCTGCACCACTCATCTCTGCATCACGAAATCGGTGCATAAATTCTAACTAACAGATTACTGTCCTAGCTAAACATCAATTGATCAATATTATTATTTGCCGTTGTTGCTATACTCTGACAGGCTGTAAACGCGTAATATTTTCTGAAAACAATGCTGATTATGGCTTTCTTCCTATAAAATCTGAAAAACAAACCTAATTAACATGTATCAACCTTACCCTATGGCAATCAGACCAGCTTAATTATCATTATTTTGCAAGATAGGGGGGAATACTTCAGATCAAACGCCATACTCCCAAAAATTCGTTTTCATACATTCCATGTGAAAACATAAAGATATCATATATCATGACTAATCTACTCAGTTGGAAAGGCTATCATGGTTTAATATACTTATATATGCCCTACAAACAAAATGGTACCCCAATGGTTTTGCCACCTTTGGTGGTACCGACATCTGGCTTGGCCCATGGACTAATATGCTGGCGGACCCACGAGCTATGGGAGCTGATGAATGGTTGTCAACAACTAACACGTTGGATAATTGATGCAATAATTATCGGAATAATTCAGTCTGGTGGCTAGATATATTATGAATAGGCCTATGATGTGACCAATCCTTCTATTTGACGTGCTACTCATCTTTTATACAGCCCTTGTACGAAAATTAATAAAATTTGGCCTGGAAGTTAGATTTCCTACGATTTTTAGAGTACGGTGAATAAACGTTTTGCTTTGCAAACATGGCTAACTTCATCAGTTCATAATAATATATGGTCGGGCTAAACTGGCGACAGGCCTATTCATCGATGGCACATGAGGTATTCGGCTGCATTGTGTGGTCGTATGTGGTAGTCTATATGCTATGCTTCACCACGGTGATAATTAATACAAATATTGAGAACAATAAATTATTGAAAAGCCCGCATATTATTAAATACTGAATCACATATTAGCGTATATCAGGAAGTATAGTCATTGTTCAGCCATGACCTCAACACATCCGGATGATGCCAATCCCAATATTGACCCTTACACTGCTAATCGCGACCACGGGAAATTGGGCTGTGTCTATGCGGTGACAATCACTGCCATGTCTATACTTCTACTGAGGGAAGGAAACTTTCAAGTCCTCGTCATTTTAAAATGAGAAATGGACTATGTAGACTTTTGTTTTCTACCAAACAAATGCTACCACGGTATACCTAGTTCTTGTAGCAAATTATTGAAGAATTTTCAAACAGAAATCTCATAATTTACGTGCATTAATAATCATTTTACGAGCTCGATTCTGACAGAAGCACTATTTCCAACAAAATGAGACATGTCGTGAATAATACACTGCAGTATTCAGCTTACTATTATCTTGAGAAGTTACTGCCTTTTGGGTTTACACGATAGAATAGTGGCGCTGAATAGCCCATATGTTGAGCGTGGGCGTGAACAATAGGCCTAGTATGTTGAGATTGCTGCTTCCACGATTTCAGTGAGTTATCGACCTTGTATAGAAACCAATTAGCAATTGCTGACCCTATATCCCATCCAGCTGTGATCGCGACTATGGTCGTTTTTAATCCGTTTTATTGACCGTTAAAATCACAGTCATTGGGAACGAAATGTGTGTATGAACAGCCATATTTGCAACTATTCGGTCCCAAATTAAGCACAAATGAGTAATCTCCACCCACTTGAAGTTGTGGATCGCTATCGCGACCCACAACTTCAAGTGGGTGGAAATTTAAATTATTTAATTTAGCGCTATAAGGGTTGAGGTTCAACTAGGAAGAATAAATGATAATTTTCTGGCACATGGGTTTCACCACATGCTATTTGTGTCACTCATGTGATAAAACAACACATCCTGAAACAAAAACACGCATGTTCAAATACAAGAATGGTCGAATTATCATACCGCTTTCATCAAACCTGTTGCTTATTTATTAGATAATCCGTGTATTATAGGAATATAGAATGGATATGGCAATGTGTTAGATACACATAGTAAGTTCTTGGCCAGGGCTCTGGACCAGGGACCCATCCCACTAAGAATTTTAAAACTAAAATTATCTTAACATTCTCTTGTTTTCAATAGAAAAGTTGAAATTTATCTTAACTTTTCTAATGGAAATAAGAGAAGATTGAGATAATCTTAATTTTAGGATTCTTAGTGGGATTGGCACCAGAACCTATGTGTATCTAACACATTGCCAGATCCTTACTTTACTCATGAAACATGTCAATATATAACAACTGTATATAAATTATTATTGTGCTGTATGGTAATATTATGCTAATTAGAAAAATATAACAATATAATATATAATTTGCTTACTACATCTGTTTTATTACCGTTAAAATCACAGTTATTGGGAACGATAGCGAGACACAACTTCAAGTGGGTGAAAGGTAATTGACTTCAATCAATCAATCAATAAAACTTCTATAGCGCCTATATCTTCAGCGAACCGAGCTCAGAGGCGCACAAATCCTTAGCGTGATCATGTGTCATAATCGAGGCCAAAGCAGGTTCGTCAACAGGGAGCCGGGCTGCTGAGGGACTTGGGTGGAAAAGCCAGGTCAAATAGGTGGGATTTAGGTAATTTCCGGAATGTTAAGATTGTTTTGGCATTACGTATTGGCACAGGCAGGGCATTCCATAAGGCTGAACCAGATATAGAGAAAGCTCTTGACCCAGTCTTAGTCTTTATACGAGGAACAACAAATCTATTCGAATTAGTGGAGCGTAGATATTTTGAGCATTTCGTCCGAACAAGTAAATCAGCCAGATAAGCAGGTTGGTTTTTCTTTTAGGGTTCGGAAAGTTATTGCGCATATTTTAAAATGAATGCGAAACTTGACAGGAAGCCAATGTAATCGTTTTTGAATTGGAACGGAACGACTAAATCGTGGAGCCTTGGTTACTACTCTTGCAAGGCAGTTTTGAACGCGTTGTAATCTAGCAATATCCTTTTCTGGCATATTGTGAAAAAGTGAGTTACAATAATCTACCTTACTACTGACGAGTGCCACTGCAATTTGCTTGGCAAGATCTAAGGACAGACTTTTTTCGAATTCGACGCAGGTCACGGATATGATAGAAGCATGCCCTACATGTTTGGGATATGTGTTTTCGGAAATTCGGGCTACTGTCGAATAGTACACCAAGATTTTTAGCTGATGTAGATGAATTTGTGTCTTGACCTAGAAGTAAGCATGGGAAATTATTTCAGAATTTTTCTCGCTGAACTTTGGTCCCAATAAGAAGAAATTCTGTCTTGCTAGGATTAAGCTTCAGCTTAGATCCTGTCATCCAGGCTGACACTCCCACTAAACAATGAGTGGTGTAGTGTATAAAGTAAAAAGCACTGGTCCTAGCACAGAGCCCTGTGGAACTCCATAGGAGAGTGTGACTTTATCTGAAAAAGTGTCTTCAATTTTTACGGACTGGTGCCTATTTTGCAAATAAAAAGAAAACCAAATTTGAGCCTGGCCAGATATTCCATACCAATCAGAAAGTCTATCTGTTAATGTGGCATGGTCAATGGTGTTGAAAGCGGCCGACAAGTCAAGCAAGGTTAGAGCCGTAACTTCACCCTTGTCCATACTAATAATGATATCGTTATGTACTTTCAGTAGAGCCGATTCTGTAGAATGATGTTTCCTGCTGGCAGATTGTAATGGATTAGATAGATGGTTATTTTTTATATGAGCTTGCAGCCTATTGGCTACTATCTTTTCTAAGATTTTGGAAATGAAACTTGAGTTGGATACAGGCCTGTAATTGTTTAGCTCATTTTTAGGAACAGATGTTTTTCAGTAGTGGTCTTACATGAGCTTCTTTGAAATTTTGAGAAAATGTACTAGTTTCCATTAAAATGTTAATTAGGTCAGTGATTGGAGTTATTAATATGTCAAGACAATTTTTCAACACGCCTGTAGAAATTTAGACGATTAACTCAAAATAAGCTTTTTAATTTCATCTTCTGACGCACGTTCAAAAACGTTCCTTTAGATCTAATTTCTGGTTTTTGCACTTGTGGAATATTCTGTACTTTATCTGGAAATTTGAAACGTTTAGTTTCAATTTTATCCCCAAAATACCTAGAGAAATGATCACAAAGTGATTTTACTGATGTGAATTCTGGCAGAGCAGGAGGGGGAATTCTATGCAGAATGTTATTTATTGAATTCCAAAAAGCGACGGGGATTGTCCGAATTTTCTGCAATAACATCAGCTAAATATTTCGATTTTGCTTTTTTCATCATTCTATTACACAGGTGGCATTGATGTTTGTAACGAGAACGATCTAGATGTGTGCGAGATCTGCGCCATGTTCGTTCGAGATTGTGGCGAAGGGTTTTGCCTTCATTATTTCTGGAGTCATCCATGGAGTTTGTGGTTTTCTGGGCAGAGTCCTTGTACTTACAGGAGCGTGTTTGTCTAAAATAGAGCTAAGAACAGAATCATACTGTTGACAAAGTGCCGAGAGATCTTTCCCTGGTTTCTTTATTAGATCCGAACTGATAATATCTGAATGAAACGATTTATAATCAATTTTGTTTATTTTTCGAAACTATATTTTTTCTTTGTTCCATTTCGTCTTACAACAGTCAATTTCTGATATGACCGCAAGATGGTCCGAGATACCTGCTGCCAAAAAAACTGATTTGATAGAATTAGAAATGCGTTTGGTGATTAGCAGATCTAGCCAATGACCATGAACGTGAGTCGGAAAATTAACATGCTGCCTCAGATCGAAACATGTGAGGATTTCATTGAATTTGTTGGTGTTTCCATTTGAGTTATCTAGATGTAAGTTGAAATCTCCCAATATATACAAATTGTCATGCAGTGAAATTTTGTTCTCTAGTAGATCTTGAAATTCATCAAAAAATTGACATGTACCGTTTTGAAGCCTATACAGGCAGACAACGAAACCACTGAACGAATTGTTCCCGATACGTGCAGAGATCGCTTCGAACGTTTTAAATGATGGCAGAGGATGAATGTCAGTTTTTAATTGGTCAGACACTAGTATGCCTACACCTCCTCTTGCCCGCTGATCTGCGCGAGGTTTGTGAAAAAATGAATAGCCAGTGAGATATCAGCTATCGTTGATTTCGTTTCATCATGTTTTAACCATGTTTCTGTCACTGCCACGGTGTCCAGATTTTTAGATGTTACATATTCGGAGAAGGGGGCAGTTTTAGGTTTGATAGATCGGACATTCATTGTTGCAATTTTGATTCTTTCATTTGAGCCGGGGGGACCCGGATTCAAGCTCACATGTAAGATAGCCAATTTAAAAGATGATCGAGAAGGTGGTAGTGGAAGTAATTTCCGATTGAAACATACATTTAAAAAAGGTAATTTTGGTTTGGCCAAATTAGTAAACACGATGTTTGTTAATGATGAAGGTTGGTGACAATTTGTTTCAAATATGGTTGGGCCACAGGAGGCCAATTCATCGTCCTTATATGTATAAATGACACTGCTGTTATGAAAAGAGTGAATATGAAAAAAGGAGACATGATTTTAGTGATGGGTCGATGTTTAAAAAATGTGCTGATTGACGGCGGCCGCAATGCAGCACGCCTACGATATCTAAGATTCCTGTGGGTAATGTTGGGCCAATAGGATGCCTATAGTTTGCTCGTCAGCTGCCTGTATGCCGCCTACGATATCTAAGATTCCTATGGGTAATGTTGGGCCAATATGATGCCTATAATTTGATCGTCAGCAGCTGGTGGGCCGCCTACGATATCTACAATTCCTATCGGTAATGTTGGGCCAATGTTGGTGAAGATAACTAGGCTTATAATTGTTTATGAATATTAGACTTGTCGCCTACGGTCCTACAAATTATGACACTACGTTTATTTATTTACTTTAAATTGTCTCCGCATACTATATCTAAGTTTTCTATGGATTATGTTGGGCCAATGTTGGGCCAATGTTACCGAAAATAACTAGGCTTATTAGTGTTTATAAATTATTCTGACCACCTGCGATTCTACATATTATGATTCTGATGCTAATTTCTTCATACTTTTTAGAAATTATGCAATAATTTGTATAGAAATGGGACTTATCCGTTTAATCTAACTGAGTGTCCATTGAGTGTTCCTTGTTGATTTCCTGACAGTCTCCTAATCCGTTTTCATCTTGTGTTCTGTTTTCCATCCGTTGTCTAATTACACGTTTTTGAATTATGCATACTATATACGTGATGTTTAGCTAATTATTTTCTAATTTTGAAGTCTAATTATGGTAGAAATGTGTGATTTAATCCCTTGTCGGAAAGAATTTTTGCAACTTAGCGCTTTTAGGGTTAAGGTTCAACTAGGAAGTTCAACTTAGCGCTTTTGGGGTTAAGGTTCAACTAGGAAGAATAAATGATTATCTGCTGGCACATGTGTTTCACCACATGCTATTCTTGTCCTCTTCTGATATAACACCACATCCTGAAAACATGCATGTTCAAATACAAAAATGGTTGAATTATTATACCGCTTTCATCAAACCTGTTGTTCATTTATTAGATAATCCATGTATTATATCAATAAAGAATGCATATGGCAATGTGTCAGATACACATAATATATGGCTTCTCGGGCTAAGGGCCCTGGCCCAGAACCTTAACACATTGCCATATATCCATACTTTATTTCTATAATCTGATAATATATCTCACCTGTATATAGATTATTCTTGTGTTGAATGTTAATAAAATGCTAATTAGAAAAATACAGACAGAGAGACAGACAGCCATACTGTTTTATTTGCCATAACAAATTACAAGCATGAATAATTACTTATAAATAAATATGATGAAAAAAGCTACTGTTTACATACAACACATGAAAAGCAGGAAATATCCATTAGGATCGATGCAATCGCTGGCATGGAGACCACCTCGTAATGTACATATTACATAATAAACATATTCCAAGAAAAAAAACAGCATTGGCAATGATATTAAATATTAAACTATATATTTTTACATAGAAAACATGTATCAATGAAGAGACATACTTTGAATTGCATTAATTAATAAAAACATAAAAAAACACTTAATCATAACTACGTTTGAAGGCGCTATATATATAGGCTACAGCCTACTATTTCCCTGCTACAGATAAAACAGTTTTTCAGATGCTAATATTTGGGGTACATTTTCACCATATCTGACCATTATTCCATTTTAGCAAGTGATGTCACACCGATTCCTCACGTGCATGGATGATAACGAGATGTCAAGTCGCTCGTCTTCGCGGTAGGAAAGCTCCTGTGGAATTGATTCGCTCGGATCCGATTCCAATAGATCCCCTACAGAATTTCCTGGCAGGATTTCTTCAACCATTTGAACGCCGAACTCGAGTGTACTCGTTATTTATTTTTGTATTAGCATATTAAATACCAGCTTTTGAGTATGTTATAGACAGCAAAATCGTTGACCTCTATTTTGTCAAATCTGAATAATTTTCACTCACTTTAAGTTGTGATCGCGTCAGCAAGACACAACTTCAAGTGAGTGAAAATTACCATTAAATAGTCCGGCGGATAAGGGTCAAAGACATCTCTGTCCTGCGGGTGAGATGGGGTGATTTTTCACTTCCCAGCAAACATGATACACTGGTTCGATGTTGTTGCAATGGTGGGCCGGCGTCGTATACGATGGACCAACATTACATCAACATCGGTTTAATTGGTCATATTTTCTGGGTTGATACTGGACGTCTGTGTTTGTTCACGGACAACTCATCCATCTCTGACATGGATCTAACGCCCCCAGGATTTTCAGTTAACCCTTTGAGCGCGGGGACCGTCTTTCTATGTCAGAATCTGACGTCTCTGGGCGTCAGATTCTGACGTATAAAGACGGTCCCGCGCTGAAAAAATTAAAATAGTTTTTTTTTAAATAGTTATTTCTAGTGGCTGTACAAATGAAATGAATCGGGCTTTAGGCCACCTTCGTGCACATATAGGCTAAACTGGGCCAGGAGAGCCTCCTGAGGATGGTGAGATGATTGAGATGACACTGTCCTCCAGACACAGGATTCGAAATTCGAGCCCTGGCGGTCTGAGGCCGAGCACGCTACCTCTCGGTCACGGAGGCTCCCCACAATACTGACTTTCACACGTGGATGGGGAAGAAACATTTTTGTTTCTTTCAAACCGCCGAGACCTGGAACCGAACCCCGAACTATGGCGTGAAAGGCAGCGGTGCTAACCACTACCCTAGGGCCCCCGCCCAGTGGCTGTAGACCCACAACACAGGTATTCAAATAAAGCGGAAAGAGCTAACTCAGACATTTATGGTGATTTTAAAAGAAAATTTTAGTCTCCAAGGCTTAGTCCCAAATATGTCAGCGTTGGAAAGGCTCCCACACACCGCAAAGACGCCCTACGATTGTTTAAAACGATACCGTCGTGGTAGGTTTTAGAAAATCGCAGACAAGCTGGTTTTACGACGGCAGCATATCAAACCAGAAAAAACTGTTACCGACTTGGCGTCGTAAGTTATAGCAGCGATCCTAGTGGTGACCATGTAGCCCCCCTAGTGGGTGTTCCGGAAGCAATATTGAGACATTACGATCGCGTCGCAGGACATGCCACATCGCAACGACCGTCTACCGTCTACGACGGCTAAGATGGGCCACGACTAAGACTGAACATGTTCAGTCTCTACGACAGCTTCCGACGCGACGGAAATCGACAAAATCGTAGTCATGGGAGCTCCACACTGCACCGATTGTTTAAGATTATCGTCCCGTCTTAAGCAATTGGGGACAGTCCTTGCGGTTAAGGGCTAAGATCATCTGTGAACGATACGACAGCAATAGGATTTCCTTAAAAACTGTACCACGTCCGGCTTTAAAAGGGAGAATTCCGATACTATAATAATGTTTTTGTACATATTTATTTTGTTTCAATTGTAGAAGGAAATATATATTATCTATACGGCTATCCACAGCGTAATAATGTTTTAGGGACCGAAATATCAGGGGTAGGCCCTATATAACTATGCCTGCTAATGAACAAAGTATTAAAGTAGAACTGACTATCGTATGACTTGATTTATAATGAGCATGATTAAAGGGCCAAGTTTAATGAACTAATTTATTACACACTTCAAGTTGCGTCTGACAACCATGGACCAAAGCTTCCAGTTAGAAGAAATATGAGCTTTTCTTCCCGCAAGCGATGGTCCAACAGAAAACAAACGTTGAGTCAACATTGTCGTGCTTCCTGGTCTACTTTATGCCACACGGCCTACATGAAGCAATCATTGGATCCACTCTGTCCCGATCCATTGCAGAGTAGGATGTCCCTCACGGACAGCAGCGGGCTCTGACCCCTGACGCTCCTCGTGACATCGGCGCATTGACCGGAACCCGGGATCTGACTGACCCCCCCCCCCCCTCACGTGGACACTGACCACCGCACCCCCTCTCCATGTGGACACTGACCACGCCAGGATTCCACTAAGTACTTTGTCATGTACCGCTGTGGGGCAGTACACAATCCGTGAATTCCCTGGCTGAGCACTTTGAGTCTGGCACCGCAGTACTGCACTGTTTTGAAAAGACAAAAGACAGTATCTGCTAACTTAAAAAGTAAGCAGATACTGTCCTTTTGGCTTTGCAGGGCACTGCAGCTCTCCGTGGCGGGGAGCAGTCACAGATTTGTGACCGCTGTGCCTTTTACTCAACCGTTCTTACGATTCATGGGAGCCCAATAATAAACCAATATGCTGAAAGTATCCTATTTTCTTGGACAAGATGAAGCGTTTTTGTGACCGCTGTGCCTTTTACTCAACCGTTCTTACGATTCATGGGAGCCCAATAATAAACCAATATGCTGAAAGTATCCTATTTTCTTGGACAAGATGAAGCGTTTTTGGTCTATGCGTGGACCGAATTTAGACGTCATAATCTGTCGTCTATAGAACGAATTACAAATTTATAACAAATTTATATTGATGATAATTTCAAAATGGAAAAAAACACTTTTGGTGTCTATGGATTATACAAACATACATCAGCGTTGTGAGGGTTAACATAATATGCTGAAAGTCTCGTATTTTCTTGGATAATATAAAGCGTTTTTTGTCACTGTGTCGTATGTGTCGTTATTAATCCATACTGTGCTCCAAACCAGTCAAATAAATGGGTGAATGTTAGTGATACGGTTATGTGCACCTGATGATCAACCGAAATGGTAATGCGTTGTCCAGGCTGTCGTCAAAATATTGCTCCCACTGGACATACAGCGTTGTATCAACGTTGTCTAAACGTCTTTGATGTCGATTTAACGTTGATACAACGTCATACGCCAGTTTCTCGATGTTGACCATTTAACCGCCGGTCCCGATTATATTCGGTTTTTTATTGTTTTATTAACACATTAAGTACCACCTTTCAAACATGCGAATGATAAAACGTAACGTCAATCAGCAAGATTGGAAAATATATAAAATATATTTTGTGAAATCGGAAAAGTTTCCTTTGTCATAATAGCCATACAAATATTTTTTCTTAGAACTTAAAATAGCGATCTCCAATGTTTGTTGTCACGAGAGACCAAACCAAAAAACAGATTATATTTATTTTATTTAGAATCTGACATGTGTTTTATTTGGCTGTCATACGGCCGTTCACCAAAGATTTCGTGTAATCGTGCTTTCTGTGTGGCACGTACGTACCCATGGGCACACGACGTTGATGCGACGTATTCAACGTCGCAACAACGTCGTGTGCCCAGTGGCACTCATCTATTCTCAGACACTCGTAACATGTAGCATATTATATATACATGTAGCCTATGTTGAAATGCCAAAGAAAAGTTTCAATTGGACATAATCTAATATCATAGATTACCCATAATAATGCTAATATTTAGCAGAAAAGTGTTCCGTCGTGTTGTGCTATAGAGACAAAGTTAGGTCTATTCAGTCACATGCAGTTGTGACTCGCTACCGCGACGCACAACTTTAAGTGTCTCCAGACTATGTTTATTAATCTCACCGCTGGTTCTCTTGACGAATTTTGTCTCAAGTGTGCGTGGGCAGCATGTTCATTTAAATCACAGACAAGAGATTGGTCCAGTTCATGCCATTGAGCAGTTACAGGCCTCGAACGTAGGTGATTTGACGGAAGCCATCCCTGGACCACCATACATCTCACTCGCTCATCCTGACATGACAGGTTTTACAAAATCCGCCAGAATCATTGTTAAGCGTCGTGTCAAACTTCCCGATTCCAGGCTGATAAATAATTCAGATCTTCAATCTATAACGATGTGCTTTAAACAGGGGCATCCTCCTCAACAGAGAGATGGATACAGACATCATACTGCATCTAAACTTCAATTCAAAATGCATAATAGATTATAATATTATTTAATTTGTATTGTAGCAATTGCAGCTAATGCACATATTATTACTACCATATTTTGTCTAGGCTATTATAGAATAAATGGACTTTGAATTTTTTTATTTCTTTTGATGACAATTGGAATTGTTTTGCATATGGTAATCAAATGTCACGTTGGTGTGGAAGCGCACTCACAGAATGCAAACTGTTAACCCATACAGCGCTGGAATATTCGTTGTGTAAGTCATGGAGACCAAAGGGTTTTTCAATTTGTAAATCATCATACATGTCTTAGTTAGCTCTTTCCGCTTCATTTCAATACCTGTATGCTATGGTCTATGGCCGTTATAAATATCAACTCTTTCAGTGACCGACTTTAGACGTCAGAATCTGACGTCTGTAGAGTCAGATTCTGCCGTCTAACATGTCTAAAGACGGTCTCCGCGATGAAAGGGTTAACTGACCAGTGGTCAATCACTTGGTGGACACTGCTTATTCTCGGCATGACAACTTGACAATAACATAAACGGTGAGCAATTAGGCGAATCTTGTTTGACCGAGGGAGAGGGGCGGTTCCCCTGCTGGGCAGTTTCCAAAGAGTTGAGATAAAGCACTATTGTGACGTTTGCCTAACGTCTAGGGTGATCTGCCAACATCACAGAAACATTGGGTTACTGTTTATTAATCTTCACTTGACCTCACAATGAATGGACACTCGCAGGTACAATTTGAGTTCTACTTCTTTCATAGTGTAGTAAAGTAGTAATATTGTACTAAATATGGAACAATTATTGTTTTTGAAACGTATGCCGTTTCGACTTGCTATGCTACGACAAGACTTGATCACAAACTGATCAAGGCTTGCCGTAGGAAGTCGAAACGTCAGACGTTTAAAAACAAGTCTTGCTACGATAAGTCTTGATCACAAACTGGTCAAGGCTTGTCGTAGCAATTTACTGCTATCTTGTTGATTATTGTAACCATGAATAACATATTTACAATATATTTTGTTGTTGCCGTTTTTTTGTTGTTGCTATAGCTGTACTTTGGAGTTAGAATTATTTTGTTTAATAATTATCGTATAATCTTTAATTTAATGTAATATCGTAGCCTTAAGGGCCTGTCACACCTTGGCGATCACAGATTCATGAGAGCATATCTAATCTGAGCGTATTCTATCCACTGCATCGCGTTATTGGTATTATTGTCTCTGTTGGAGATCAGAAATGATATGCTCGTCAATTATTCACCATTGAGCCATTATCATTTTTTTATGCATATTAGTAATATTCCTTAATGAGAAAATGCTCCCTGACCTGCATTGATTGATTAACCCTTTCAGCACAGGGACCATAATTAGACCCTTTGGTCTCCATACATTATACATAAATATTTCAGCGTAATAACATAACAGGGGTATATTGATATAGAAAAATATTGGTGCCAATGTTTTAGTACGTTTTTTGGGGTGTTTTTCATGGGAATTTTGGAATGACCACAATAGGGTAAAGAGAAAAAAATATTAATTTCAAATTGGGTTAAAAGTAGGTCATATAGTACCTTAAAATGACCAGCGAGATCCACGGAGTACTTCTTGTGCAAAATTATCATGTTTATGAGCTTACATACTCTTTTATATTGAAAAATATTGAAGTAATAGCGTATTTTATAAGGTATTGCACAACAACACACGCTCCTCGGTATGCATAGTAATGTCACGTATTTTAGTCCATTAGTACAATGTCAAGGGAACACGGGAACACAAATTTTTACGCTGTTTGACACTGACATCAATCGTTATGCGACGTCAACGGATAGGACTTTGTAGTGTGTGCGCTCTTCATCGCTGCTGATATTTCAGTGACATAGTCTTGGTGTGGCAGCTCAAGCATGATTGTGAACAAAGGGTTTCCTACCTTACGCAGTGAACTGGTGATGTAATCATGCGGACAAAGTTGATAAAAGGAATTAGGACCTACTTCACTTTCAAACAACTGATGAAAGCTCACACACCTCTGCTCCAGATGAATGAATAGTTCCACACACATTTCTGATCCAGTAATCACTCCATTCCGGAAAATCACATAATTTTCGGCAAGTTTTTTGAAGGGTTTTATGAAATTATCTCATAAATTTAATTGAGATTAATTTTTTTGTTTATTTTTAGTAGTGAGGTGACCTATCATAATTATAGCACGCTGTGAATGCGTGAAGGCCTGAAAAGGCAGTTAAGTTAGTTGCCTGATACCAATTGAGCCAAACATTGGTTTTGCAGATAACCAGATATATTTTGCCACTCACACCGACTACAAATCGAAATCGGAATTGTGAGTCTGTACTCACCACAGAAATGGTAGCATAAATGTATTGGGCTTTTGATCCAATATTTTGTTGACAGAACGGTCAGTCAAACTATGTTTTGTCTTGATGGTAGTCAAACATTGCTTAAAGGTTTTCAAAATGTGCTTGTGCTGATGTATTTGTGGTTAGATTGTCATCTATCAATCACACATAATAAGTCCTTTTTTACTGATGCTCATTATTTTTCCAATTTGCCATTAAGCTTTTATATGCCATTGCGTGGTGGCGATGTACCACTGACATCTTTTTCAAATAATGAAAATGATATGCTCTTCAACAAGTGATTGATTTATTTGATGTAGATAAATATCTTTATAGTTTCACTATAATGGATTTCACCATGTGAAAATCTTAATTAAGTGACTGCAGTCAGTAAAAAGTCGTATGGGGGCATGTTATGTTACCTAATATAATATAGAATTGCATCGGCATCCATAATGATTGTTGTTGTCTTTACTGACATATATGTTTTGAACATAACTGAAATTGCTGCTCGTTGTGTTCAAAGCAGCCCCAATACTGTTTAAAATCGTGTATTTGATAAAATGTCTATGATTGAACTTGTAATGTATCTACTGTCTACTCAATGCTAGTTGTGGATTCAAGAGTTCCATAAAATGTGTATTATTCCTCTCATGCAGTGTGATGATTTTAGATGATTTCTAGTCTTTAACCCTTTAATCGCAAAATTCTTCAATTTGAATTTTTACCCCCTTGAAGTTGTGTCCCGCTGACGCGATCCATAATTTCAAGTGAGTGAAAATTATTCAGATTTGACAAAATGAAGGTCAACTCTTTTCAAATCTTGCTGGTTGATTTCACATTTTATCTTTAACATATTTAAAATGAGGTACTAAATGTGCTGATAAAAAATGAAAACCCGAATATATGAGGCACCGGCGGTTAAAGGGTTAAGAGATCCGAGCGAAGTATATTAGTTGAATTCAGGATAACCCATTTGGTGAACACTCTCCATTATGTGGCTGGGTGTGTGAATGATTTGTGTAGCCAATATGGTTTCTGTATGCCGGAAGATGATAAATTCTACACACGAGTATGTAATGCTGCTCGGGGACGAGCAGATGTGTGTATCGTGGACTGGACTGATTACCACGCTGGCCATCGACTTGACTCTTTGGCTGGAGCACTCAGGCATCATTATGTCAGGTTCGGTGGTTTGATCCCCGGGCTGAGTAATTTCAACATTTTTATAACTCATTCATTTCCCACAGTGGGTATCTTTAACATATTATATTGGCTACTAAAAAAAGTTCTCTGCTCTTGTATATACTTTGTAATATTTTTTAAAATTTATAATTGAAAACCGCTTGACCAGAATTGAAGTACTCGGGTATCATTTTGAGATGCTACATGACATGGTTCATCAATGTATAGCAAATAACAATTTAAAAAATGTCGCTAAATTGGTATTTAAAAAAAGAATAGATTAAAATATCTTGGCACCAATGTTTTTATAGTCCAGTGTGTCCCTCTAAGTTAGAATGATGGTGCCAAAAATTGACAGAATGTGCAAACAAGAAAACATATGCCCTTGCACTATATACTATGTTTTGTATTTCTGTCAGAGAACCAAGTGAAACATCTGCGCTCAAATTTTGAAAAACAATTCAGAACTCCAATGTTTTATCATTCATTGCATTGATATTTCATGAAAATTTCCTATAGTTGATATTGGTGTCTCATACAATTGTGGCGCTAGAGAGCTGAGGGTTAGCCGAAACTATGTGGTTTGCTGACTGGGATTTTCGTATCCTTTCTGTGGTTAATAACTCTTTCCGGCCGTCCAAACATCTATCAACTACCGGGTTTTGATTTATTTTGATTTATTCAGCGGACCATTCATGAAACATAGCATACATGGTAATTATAATTTATTAAAATAATAAAAACCGACAGCCACCATGCCTGGTCATCAGGGATAATACACACTGGAAAGTTACCTGGTGAGGTGTACTTATTTCCACAACAGTCCCTATAAACCGTGCAACCAGGATGGAGACAGGAAAGTATTTAGAGCAAGGTCAAAACTCAGATAAAGAAACTTAGCCTACTATTAAAAAATACATAAAATGCTGAAAAAGTTGACATTCACTAACGATTTGATTGGACCATGTGTAGGTTGTACCTTCCGACTTGACCTACTCAGAATGTTTGGGAAACCAGAGTCTGACGTGTCATGTGCGACTCAGACCTCCCACCCAATCAAAGGCAGGCAGTCGGGTCAAATGCTAAATTAATAAATTATATAAATTATGTCAAAGCTAGCCATAAATGAAGATGTCATTTCCCTTCTATCCATTTCTATGCGAATATGATCTCTCAACCTCTGCTTAAAGGTAGTACCATTTGGAGCTGATTTAAGGTGGGCTGGAAGAGCATTCCACATTTTGCTGGCCGAAAAAAGAAATGATTTGGCCCCAGATGATTTCACATGTGGTAAGACAAGGAACTGCACACTATGTCTGGTAGAGATGAAATGCCGCTCACTAACCTTGGAAAATTCCATTTTAAGATATTTAGGTGCCGACCCATGAACCACACTGTATACCTTACAAGGGGTAATTTGTTTGGCACGCTCCGAGACAGGAATCCAATTTAGCTCTTTAAATTCAGCAATCCCAACGTGCGATTTAGAAGGGCGATTGAGGGCAAATCTGATCGTTTTATTTAAAAAAAAATTGTAATTTTTGCTGGTAAAGCTTCTGAAGACCATCATACCATGCAGAGCAGGCATAATCAAAATGACATAGAATAAGGGATAAAGCCAAAAGTCTCTTCGAATATTGATTTAGAAATTTAGCTTGCCTTTAAATAAATTTTAGTCGCGAAATACCTTTTTTAAGAATGGCTTCAGCAATTAAGAATGGCTTCAGCAATAAGCTTACTATCTAGAGATTGGTCCAGATCGACACCCAGATATCGCACGGATGTTTTGGCAGTTACTTTCGTCTCACCACATGTGACTTTCATTTCTGACTTGATGCGAAGTCTACTTTTAGTTCCGAAAAGAATACATTCTGTCTTCCCTAAATGGATGGAGGGCTTATTATCGACCAACCATCTATTGAGGAAAGAGAGTTCATTACCAAGCCTTTCTTCAATTAGGCCTACATCCCTGCCTGAAACCAAAAAGGCAGAGTCATCTGCATATAAAATAAGTTGACAAGAAACTTCAGCTTCCATATCACTGACATAAATGAGAAAAAGTAATGGTCCAAAAAGGAGACAACTGATAGAATTGACGCAGGGCGATAGTTGCCCGAGTCGGTTTTAGAATTATTTTTGTAAAGTGGTACAACTCGTGCAATTTTCATATCACCCGGAACATTGCCTGAATATAAAGAGAGATTAGTTATACGAATGATTGGAGCTGTTTTTTGGGTTGTGCCATCCTTAATGAACCTGGCCGGCATACCATCAAGTCCAGTCGCCTTCTTAGAGGACAAGTTTAGTAGGTGTTTAAGTATTTCTTCCTCATTGATAGGAGTAAACTTTTTTCACACCTTTTAAACAGTAATGAGTGTCAATGAATGGACCAACAAAACCATCTGATATATCAGGAAGTTTCGCAAACAGATTTGCTGCGATGATGGTAAGGAAATTGTTGAAGGTGTTTGCCACTATTTTCTTATCAAATGTAATTTTGCTGTCAATGTCTTGTCCAATGCTGCTGGCAGCTGACTGTTTTTTTAGAAATACCTAATTTTTTTAATGTCTTCCAGAGATCTGAGGAAGAATTTCTACATTGTACCATTTTGTTTTTGAAAAAAAATTGTTTGGCCTTCCGGAACTTATATTGAACTTTATTACGCAAGTGACAATAGATCTTTTGATTTTCAGGAGACTTTAGTTTCTTAAAAAATTTCAGAACATTATCTCTATCACGAATGGCTAGCAAAATTGTATTATCCATCCAGGGGTCAGATCTCTGTTTAAGACGTGCAGTTTTAATAGGAGCGATGCCATCCACCACTAGCATAAAAAGATGTTTAAATTGTTCCAAGCCTGATTGACATTTTCACATTTAATTACCTCATACCAATCTACCTTGCTAAGAGCTTCTGTTAGATTGACAGAAGAAGAATTTTTCAGAAATCTTAGTTTGACCGTATTGTGCTTATTAAAAGTACCTTTTGAGACCTTCCTAGTGCAGTATGTTAAAAAATAATCACTGAGGCCACATGGAACTACTCCGGAATGAGTGATGTTTTCTTTATCAGAGACCATCACCAAGTCAAGAGAAGATTATGTGTCCTCGTGTGGATCGCGTCAGCGAGACACAACTTCAAGTGGGTGAAAATTCCAATCAAATAATTTGGCGGTTGAAGGGCTGAATAACACATTCAATATCACTGGTATCCCAAATGTAATACTCTTCAGCCATCAATCTGTATTCATCAATAACTTCAACTTTTGTATCAAACAATTGCCCAAGACTAAACAATAATCCTCAGCATTATGAACCTGCGATTGGACCACTTTTAATATTTTGACTGTTCAGCCAAGAAATACTGATTTGTGTTTTTAGGTGCGTAAAATTGACTGTTTATTTAGAATATATTACAGTTATTAACATGTACCAGGTTAAAACACAGTGGTTCAATTGAAGAGCTGGTCTAATCCTGGTCATGCAGGTGGTCTTCAATCGAGGATTTACTATATCTAATTATATCTTGCCGTCTTAACTAGATATGTAGCAAATTTCCACTTTTGCATTAGTGTATCCACCAACTTGAATGAACAGTAATTGAGTATACAATAAAGTTATGAAAGCGATATCATACGCAGACAAACCTTCCATTCTCCAGATGTGAATTAGTTGAGGTCACAGCTCAACCAAGAAAAGTGAATCTGACAAAATGGAAAATCTGTCAGTTAAGGTCAGTCAAACGCTTCTTAATGTCAAAACCATGTTAATAACGAAACCAATATATGTTTATTCCGACATATTATTGGGGTAGAAAAAGAAAAAATTCATCAGAATAAACTGATTAAAATGTGTGATATCGTTTTCATACCTTCATTGTATACTTAATCATAGTTCAGGCGAGTGGCACCACCTGTGGAGTATGGCTCTCATTAGCATTAAAACACACCACTACATTATTTGCTTTGTCCGACCACTACACTCCGGGAATGGAGAGTTATTGATGATCAAATACGGACCAAATATCATGGTAGACTTATGGTGCTATAATCAGTCAGGTGTGACCAAGCTGTTGATTATGAGGGATCCTCATCAGGGTCGGATGTGTTTTAAGTCAGTTAAAATCCTTGGAGCTCTACATTCTTAGCTAAGAATGTAGCGTTCCTCGAGCTTTATCCTATACGGATACGTGTGTATCTTTTGGGATTCATGTTTGACCAGAGTAATCCATAGACATTATTTAAGATCTACAATATTAGAATTGAAACATCAAAATATTTGTTTCAATTACTAAATCTAGCAATATTGCAATTTTAGTAACTAGCAGTAACTTAGTAAGTAGAAAGGGTAGACATAATTATTAGGGTGACATATAGAAGTAACTGAGTGTGTAGAGAGGGTAGACATATATGCCTATATCAATATTGTCATATACACTATTGTAATTATATCAGCTACTTCCTCCTCTTCTACACTCTCGGCTACTTCCTGTTTAGTGTACATTATGGCTCTAAACAGCCACTGCCCATGCCTCCTCTCTCAATACTCTCTGACTACAACCAGCTACTGCCTCCTCTTCTGATACTCTCAGCGAAAAGTCATATTTCCGTTTCCATATCGTATACTAGTAACCACAATAAAAATGTCTTGCATATTTTCCAAATTTTCAATTGTTTTTCTGTTGATTTAATTGACTTTAAAAAAACTGAAATATCACACATCATATTATCATCAACAAATAATAGTCCTGACTATCAACATTTCAAAGCAGAATTTAGTGGATAGATCGTCGCCTCGGAGCTAAAGGATCCTATCTGCCACTCTGACGAGTGTCAGATAGGATCCTTTAGCTCCGAGGCGAGGAGATTAAAACTAAAAATTGCACATGAATTATATAAATAATTATCAGCCCTTGAATATATGTGTGGATGCAGAATTTAGTGGATAGATCGTCGCCTCGGAGTTAAAGGATCCTATCTGCCACTCTGACGAGTGTCAGATAGGATCCTCTAGCTCCGAGGCGACGAGATTAAAACTAAAAATTGCACATGAATTATATAAATAATTATCAGCCCTTGAATATATGTGTGGATGCAGAATTTAGTGGATAGATCGTCGCCTCGGAGTTAAAGGATCCTATCTGCCACTCTGACGAGTGTCAGATAGGATCCTCTAGCTCCGAGGCGACGAGATTAAAACTAAATTGCACATGAATTATATAAATAATTATCAGCCCTTGAATATATGTGTGGATGCAGCGAGAGCATGATAAATGTGATTTGAAAGTCACGTGAAACCAAGACAGAGCACAGTAAACTAACGGTAAATGGATACTAGCAGCTGGACCATACGATACGTACGTCCCGTAAATGTGTGACTGTTTAGCCCAATTACTGAGTTGTTTTGCTGTTTACTGCGTCATTATCTGTCTATGGGCAATAATCAGATGGAGCGCAGCATATGTCGACACAGCTGCTATGAGAGCGTGTGACTGTTATCATGGTGTAGTGACAGTATGGGTATGGGGGTTGATCTAAATTATTATTTTTGGAATAAAGCGACCTTGTGACTATTTTGAGGAAAAAAGCATACAATCATGTACAGTGTATTACATTTTATTCGAGTTAAAGTGGCTGGTCACTCATGCCGAGATAAGTAGGTTAAGGGACATCCACTTACTCTGTATTCCGATTTGTGACAAAGGCCTAAACATATCAAACTATCGGCTCGCTACCTCGCATAAACGAGCTTTTATCGCATTGATGAAAACCTAACCCTAAGCACCTAACACCGCTGACCACGACATAATCGTGTTTATTCTGTTTTATTAGCAGGGTAACTCCAGCTATTTTAAATGAAATAAGTGTTTAGAAATCAAGATTTGCAAATGTTTGGTCTCAAATTTTTACAAATATGAGTAATTTTCACCCACTTGAATTTGTGGGTCGCGGTAGCGAGACACAACTTCAAGTGGATGAAAATTTTATTCTTATTGTAGCTCTTTTATGGTTAACTACACATGGTTTAAAAAGTGAAATCATAGGCTTGTAATTAAATTTGCAGTGTGGTGGATCTGTACTCAGAAGTTTTCCACCGTAGAGCTACCCTGCGTCTAATTACGATATGGATAGCGCCAGAGTTTGATAATCGGATACGAAAGATAAAAATACAAGAAATAAATTGCACTAATTAGATATTTTAATCCCCCTCACACCGGGGTCTCCCACCGACAGAGTCTCCCAGCCTATAGCGCTACTCTGCAAAGCTAAAAAGGCAGTATCTGCTCACTTGTAAAGTAAACAGATACTGCCTTTTGGCTTTGTGTGGCGGGGGGGGGGGGGCTTCCGGAGAGTGCAACCACCACCAAACCCTATCTATTAGCACCGCATAACCATTTATGTTTTTAGTGTCAAAGTGGAGAGCCTCGTTTTTCCCGAACACTATACTTGTGTCATTTTAATTTTAATCTTTAGAATAGATGTAGATTGTATTGTATTGTACTGTACTGTACTGTACTGTACTGTACTGTACTGTACTGTACTGTACTGTACTGTACTGTACTGTACTGTACTGTACTGTACTGTACTGTACTGTACTGTACTGCACTGCACTGCACTGCACTGCACTGCACTGCACTGCACTGCACTGCACTGCACTGCACTGCACTGCACTGCACTGCACTGCACTGCACTGCACTGCACTGCACTGCACTGCACTGCACTGCACTGCACTGCACTGCACTGCACTGCACTGCACTGCACTGCACTGCACTGCACTGCACTGCACTGCACTGCACTGCACTGCACTGCACTGCACTGCACTGCACTGCACTGTACTGTACTGTACTGTACTGTACTGTACTGTACTGTATTGTGTATTGTATTGTATTGTATTGTATTGTATTGTATTGTATTGTATTGTATTGTATTGTATTGTATTGTATTGTATTGTATTGTATTGTATTGTATTGTATTGTATTGTATTGTATTGTATTGTATTGTATTGTATTGTATTGTATTGTATTGTATTGTATTGTATTGTATTGTATTGTATTGTATTGTATTGTATTGTATTGTATTGTATTGTATTGTAGTTGCGCACGGGTCAACATGTGACGCTAAGCTCTATTTGATCGATTATCTATTGATAAAAGCTAAATATCTAACTTGACATTTTTATCTTTAGCATAGAAACACACAATGCCATTCACATGTATCTTTGTCATATCTGAATTGATTTACTACATTACTAATATGCGATTGTTTACTTCAGCAGATTATTTTTATCTTGGTTGTTATTCATGCTGTGTTTGTCTTATTTTTTCGTTTGATAAATTTACTATTTTCCTCAGTAAAGCCGGCTATACTGCCCTGCAAAGCCAAAAGGCAGTATCTGCTAGCGCTTACTTCTAAAGTAAGCGGATACTGTCTTTTAGTTTGCACTGCAGTGTAGTTCGTCGGTATCAAAAATAATTAAAATTAAACCTTTATCATGTTTGTCATCGTCTGATTGTTTAATACCTAACCGTGTCGCTCTCTTCTGAAAAACTAGCTCACATTATATTTGTTCACTTTGTATGTACAAGTTCTTGCTATTATATTTTCTGATTGTAATGTTGAATGCAGAGCCCGACGACTCTAAATTTTCATATTAATAATAAATGAAGGTCAGCTTAAACATGTTGAGCACATAATAATAAAGCAATTTAATGTTTAAATGGTTTAATAAACATGCCCTACCTGAGTAGGGTACAAATGTACATGAGACGATGTGTTGGTTCAATGTAGAACCAGCGTCGCAAACGATGTGCCCAAATAAACCATCATTGTTTCAACGTCTGGTGTTTGCTGTGATATCATGTAGCTGTATTACTGTGCAAAGCCAAAAGGCAGGATCTGCTTACTCTTCGAGTAAGCAGATACTGCCTTTTGGCTTTGCAGGGTATAACATGTCTGTAGAAACAAGGACGTCAGTGTTTATAAAATACTGTCTTTCCCGTTTTCCCTTGTAACAAAGTGACACCGTTATCTCGTAACGTCATCACTCAGAATGCAAGTGCCAGTTTTTTCACATACTTTTTTTTCAAAATAATCTAACAAAATACTTACACAACGTACAGTGTGCCTCGACTTAAACTAGGCCTTATACCAAAGAGCGTACATACTATACTCTCCTTGCCAATATTAAGCCAAAAAAATGTGATGTATATCTGTCATTGTAATTATTGCTACACCCAATTATGTAAAGTTTTTGTTTATTTATTTACATCGTTTTCCTTGAAATTTAAAAAATTGTCTATTTTTTCAATTATGCACGAAGTCTCGAAAGTATAATCCTTTTATTTTGGTTGATAGGCAAAATATTCCCAAAGTATTTTAGAAAAATCTACATTTAGACAACAGTTTGAAGCTGTAGGTGAGTATGGTAAACATGTGATGCCATGCGAGACACTGTAGTCTGGACCGAATTTCAAAAAAACGTATTGCTGCAGGCATTTTCGAGTAGAGCTAAGCTAATATGATCATTTACATAATTTTTATCTGCTGATTTCAAACAAATTGTCTGCCAAGCTCTAATCCGGGTGGTTGGACACAAAAATCACAAAACAAAATGGCCGCCAAATAAAAAGAATGAAGAAGGAAAATGCACAACAATAAGATCAGTGATCATATTTTATGCTTTAAAATGTCAAAGTAAACCAAAATTATTTGCTTAACGACATTTTATTGGTAGAGTAGTATATAACTGGGACAAACTATTAATCTGTAGTGTTTCTACAGTCAACTGGACCCTCTGTACACTTGCAGGCTGCAGTACAAAGCAAATTACACTTTCTACAACCGCATATTTGACTGTTACACCCCTTAGTACACCCACATGAAATAATCTCAGTACACGCATCTGGTATCAGAGGAAGGCTTATCAGCGTTGGGACCATCCGGTTTTCTTCATTGAGCACCCATCTGTGGGATATCAGGATTTGTAGATGTAGCTTGTTTCCAAACCAAAGTCTGATAATGTGCGCGTCTGATATGAAAGTAGGCTGCATCAGAGGTTGGTGGCAATGACTCTTGCGAACAGCCTTTGCTGAATAACAGAACCCGGGGTTCAACACAAGTGGCGACTGAGGTCACCTTGTACAACAAGAACAGGAACTTTTCTGTAGATCTGGTTATATTATCATTAAATTTACCAACTTTTTGTAGAAGTGTATGATGGGACTGAAATGTTTTCCAAGCTGTTTTTTTCGGAAGATGCGAAACACTGTCACAGCCTGTAAGTGCAACCAGTGCGTCCAATTGACTTTGCCAAAACTGTTTATGTATATCGTGAATAAGTAGGTACTTTTGCTCCAGATTTCATCCACAAAAAACCTCTTGACACGACAATTGTCTTCTCAAAGGTGTATGTAGCAATAGCTGTTCAGATAGCAGCTCGGCCAGATCTTCTTTATTTTGAGCCAGTGCCATGAAGTTGTACCAGCTATTTGGAAGTGGAAGCAAGCCATCGTTAACATGATTCCTAACTGGGTGACAACCCTGAATACGTTTGAATCTGTTATTATCTTTGATTGAATGTTCTTGGTACCTATCAAAAGTGACATCAGTTCTATCAAATGGTGCTCAACATGTTCAATACAGTCCTTGAAAATTCATCAGTTTGGTCACCAAATGTGGTCAGCCCTTTTGGCTTTCCGAGGGCTATAACAAGGGCTTGAGCATTAATTATCAAAGTAGATGGTGTTTTTATTTCAATCTCTGGCGGGGTTGACACATTTTGTATGAGCACATCTATTAAAGATGACTTGTTTCCGACACGGAGACTGCCATCCATCTCGACAAGTGATACTGGCACTGGCATAAGTTCGTGTTTCAAGACATTACCAGGTTAACTTGCCGGCCAGCCCTGCACGCGGTAAGAGGTCTTTCCTGTATGTTCCTGTCTACCTTTATGGTTTTTTGTTTGCCTTTGTTTTCTTTTTGTATATGGTAGAGTGAGAAGAATCGTGTGGACTTTGTTTTTATCAAGAGGTGATCCTAGCTCGGTATATTGTGATTGCCAACAAGCGATGTTCGACAAAATCATTAACCTGTTTTTGTCCCAGAGTCTCGGCATGCAACAAATAAATTTGGATCACATCTGTTGCAAGGTCTTTTGTTGCTATGTTTTGAAGTTTGGTTTGGTAATTGTCTTTAGTGAACACATTCAATCGCTTAAACATGCTAATAACTTTATCCTCATCCTCAATGTCACGTTTCTGCCTTGCTAAGGTAGATTCTGTAGGTAAATAGTTATAGGAATGATCTAGAAGGAACATTTCCTTGGTTTGATAAGAAATAATAAACCTTAGGTTATACGATAAAGCCCACCTGCTCAAAG